>BOPN01000445.1:172220-184720 GCA_017312705.2 Penaeus japonicus | reverse complement strand
TTTTTGTTACTGTTTATAAATTTTATACCAGACGTGAAAGTTCGAGAAAGGAACGTATCAGCGTACATAATCGTAATATAATTAGAGTGTTTGCTAGACAGGATTAAGCCATTCACCGAGAGAGCAAAAAAGAACTCGAAATACATATAAAGAGCAGTGTAAATACACAGTACTCACTGCCCGGTAACAGTATGAAGACACTATCATAAACAAAAGTGTTGGGTTACGTAGTCCCACCGGTCAATGGGTGGATCCTCGACCTTTACCGTTTCTTTCCCGGGGAGACCAGTAACCTAAGAGCAAGTTGAGGGGCGGGACAACCTCGTGGTCCTGTTGTTTCTTTTTCAGTGTGAGAGGGAGGAATAACGTCCTACGAAGGATATCGAAGGATGTCTTTCCTTCCTTAGTAGTAAACCGAAAAAGGTAAGCATTTATCATGCTATCAACTACCTATTGGGAAATAAATTAGTACTATTCGAAGTGTAAACGAATTCACAACGAACAAAAGGAACAGAAAATTACAAGTACTTACTACTCCATGACGAGGACAAATTCTGCGTCGGTTTTGAAAACATCCTGTAGTTGTACGGCCCTCGGTGTGGGCCTTAACATAACGCAGATGGCAATCTCATGGACAATATCTGAGGTACAGTCGGCTCCGAGGCGCCATCTGGACGAAAACTTTGCGGCAAACTCTTCACCGGTGATTCTGTGCCGACAGTGGTACACCACGGCGAACTGTCCCCTGTGAGAGAAATTATCACATTAGTTTTACGATATTCTCTTTGTTGGATGATGGTAATGCTAAAAAATATATATATTTTAATCCGATATATCACATATGTTTGTGTTCGTTTTTTTTCCTTTTAAAGAAATTTTATGCAAGGATATGCAACAGCTTTTCAATAAAAACAGTTAAAGCTGATGTACTATTCTTAATAGAACGTAATTGCGGATATACGTAGTTTCCGTTATCGGTAATTATTGTAATATACCATAACCCCCTCCACCATCAGATCACCCTTAATCTTTCCTCTGCATTTTGTTTTTCCCTCTTCTCTTTTGTCCCCATTTGACTAAATTACATCATTCACTTCCATATCTCCATCATTCTTAATGCTTCCTGTTTCCTCCTTGCACCGTCTCCTTTCACGTATTATCCACCTCATCCTACTCCTTCTCCCTTCTATCCCACTCTCATCATCTCCATCTCTACAACTCCTCATATCCAACTTATATGATTCCTCATTTTATCGTCACCTATCGTCATGTCACTAGAACGACAAATCCTCCGGGTGTGACAACTGCCCATTCTAAAGGAATTTGGGTTAGATGTTAAGGGGCCGGTCATATCACCTAAGGTACTCCTTGCTTAAGGTTAGAAGGGTAGTGGAATCCAAAATGTAATCAAAGAGAGAAAGGAGGAGATCCATAAACAGTCCTGGAAACTGATCCTAGACCTAAGAATTTTGAGCCCATTAGAAGTATAAAATCTATAAAGACATTTAATAACGATTTTGTTGATATTTCTAGGTCATGTGGAAAATTATTGAAGATTTTTTTTTAAGTGTTACAGAAATCTTGTGAGAAATGTTGAATTCCTCTCCTCCGATGTGCGGTATCTCTGCATCACATAATAAGGGTTAGACTCGGCGAATCTGAGCGAGACAAAACTGACCGCCATTGTAGAGAAGACATGGCAGAAGCAGCTACATGGGAAGATAAGATACCGACAGGCCATTTCAAACCAGAACAAGAAAATACTGAAGGTACGTTTTCCTTTAACTAATAATCACTTCCATTCTATACATCTAACACCTGAAAACGAGTTGCGATAATCTCCAGTCTGTCTTTCTTTATCAAGTTCAACAAAATAGGAAAGAGACGAATAATATCACACCCAGACAATGCGAAGATTCATTCGGAGAAGACCAAGAGCTTGTACAACTGCTGCCTGTAAACCGGCACTAAACGTCCACAACTATCAAATTTATTATACCCGAGTCCGCTATAACACAACCCCGAACGATACATTTGTCTGAGAGGCAAACTGTGTTATCTAAGGGTGCGAGGAGGTTATGGACCAGTGTGAAGGAGTGTGGGATAAGTGTAGGATACTCTTAGAAGGATACGGAATGAAGGTGCCTCGCGGAGACGCCTTGCTCGGCCCGCTAGGATGTTCCGAAGGGAAATTAACCTTTGACTCGGTGTGCTAATGTAGCTGTTGAGAGAGACGACTAACGTCAGGTTGAATGGGGTGTTTGGCTTATGTATTCATATGCATACATGTTTACATGAATTGATGTGTGTGCCTGTGTGCTTGTGTGTGTGTGTGTGTGTGTGTGTGTGTGTGTGTGTGTGTGTGTGTGTGCGTGTGCGTGTGCGTGTGCGTGTGCGTGTGTGTGTGTGATTTTATGTATACATATATATTACATATATAAACATACATATGTATGTATATGTGTGTGTTTTACATCTGCATAAGTACAACCACAGCTCTTTATTCACACACAATCAAATCGACCGTCACCATAACTGCGCTGATTCAAGTTGTGTTAACATTCTCTTAATAAATCTCTTCATAATGAAATTTCACCCAAATCCAGAGCTCTTATAAACTCATTTGGTATTTTTCTTTTGTATCTGAAGAAACATTCCATTAGCAAAACAAATATATCCGATTTTAGGTCAAAATTGACATCACAAATTATAAAAAGCCCAGAAGTTATGTAAGACTCCCCCCTACACCCCATCCCACTCCCCTCCATACTACAACCTGCCTCTTGTATCGGCAGGATGAAATAAATCCTTTTAGAGTCGTACACCTGATCGCCGCTCCTGATTGACTCGACCAAAGCTCATCAACATGTTCCGGACTCAATAATGAGGCGCTAATCTATTGGAATGGAGTCATAAGCCTGACTGATAACCCTCAGCATGACTTCGAGATATTTCGCCAGCTGTAAATCAACCCTTCGTCTCTATCGATAACTTCTGATGACCTTCGTGACCTCGTCGTTGGGCAGGTATGCGAGTTCCGTAGGCACTGTTGGGCAGACGAACGCACGCATGGGCACGCTCGGAGACTAGAGTTAGCCAGGTGTTTCACGCGACAATCGCCTCTATCGCAGACCCCCATCCATCCTTTGGTCTCCTCGGTGTCCCAAAAGAGCGCGGACATCACCCTGACTTCGCTATCGACTCTGACTGACTCTAATTGGGCGATGAGTGGCCGATCCCGCGAGATACGGAGTCATACACCACCCGAGGGACACAGGTGTCTGCGCTCTCCAAATCCGGATGCTGAAATATGGGCCTTATCATTTATTTATTTATTCTTCTATTTTGCTCCCTTATCCATGCCCTGAAACAAGGATCTTTTCTTTCCAAATTTATATGTCAGTATTTGTATGAATAAAGTATGCTTTACGTGTGCTGGTTTGTACATTGTAGGTACGTATGTTGAATATATGCGCGAGCTGCTGATTTACTTAAGAGCAATTATGATCGTTAGGCATATCAATTACTGACAGTTATTTTGTTCCTGCCGTGGAAGGCTTTGCCCACAATGCACACTGACCCCTACCGGCCACCACGCTGCTCCGCTTATTAGGATGAGCGACACCTCGCACGTAACACTTACATAATCGGTCCATTCGCTTGCACGGACGTGGCCAATTTAGTTTGGTCATTATGCAAAGTCTGTTACGTCCCTCAGGATGATAGTATAGTTACTGTCTAACTACCTTAACAAGCCACTAACAACGGCCGTTGGAGACTCGCAGTTGGTCGGGAGTGTGCGGCTGCTAAGCGACCCTGGCCTGCCTTTCGTAGCGCTGTAGGGGGCGCTAAGCATAACCACGTGGTGCGAAGATATTGCTTACGTTTATGTGGCGAATGCAAGTGTTTGTGCAGCTCATAATCAAGATATGTTTCGTTCTCCTTCCCATCCTCAGTTTGGTACACATTCTTTATCTTCGTTTACTTTCATTTCATGTTATAAACCCTTGTACAGAGTACCTGTTAACACAGTCAATCAGTCTTCCTTACTTTGCAAGGTGATTACGGTCTGAAACAAAAGCCGCTTACACTTTAAGCATCATGCAAACCACCCAAGTGTTAAAATCGGACCTTCGTTGGCGAGACAGTACACCGGGTTCAGGGAGGAAAGCTTACTAGGGTACGAACAAAAAGATAAATCAGCGATTCCTTTCTCAGCGAGCTCACAGGCTTGAAATGTAATGGCACTCAAACCAAAGCTCGTGATGGGATTCTGTCTGGGAACACGTAGGAAAAGAAATAGGATGTTGCAAGTAACTGAGTACGAAATAGTTTTGAATAATGAAAATGTATTTTTATGGACTACATGAAATAGTATATGAGGAATGTTGAATGGGTCTTGATGAATGAGTTTATCAGTATATTACGTTCAGTTTTGTGATGTTTATCCCCGTTCATGATTGTGAGCAGTTTTCACTATAGTGCGGTACGAATGTCTTCTATGAACAATTCATTTCATTTCATTCATTTGGTGTAGGAAATAATATCGATATTTCAGTGGCTTCTGTAACTGTCATAATAAATGCTCAAACACAAAACAAAATCCAACAGATGAGTTAAATCAATGCTACTCAACATTACATCACAAACTGCATCGAGTCCCACTTAATCCAAGAGCTTTCTTTGCCATGTACAGCTCGGCCTTACAGCTCCTCCATATCAACAGCGCTTTCTGGGTGGCCTCTGCAGGGAAAGTCGAGGAGGAAGTGAGGTTTCTCCGTCTGCACGTCTAGGCCTTCACACGTCACTGAGCCCTGCGTTATCCGTGTATTTTTTTGCGTCTGATGTCACTAAAGAGAACGAGAGGGAGACTGAGAGAGATAAATGACTGATATAGCGAACAACGAAGGGAATGGCGGGATAACAAGTGAGAGAGTGAGATGAGGAACGGAGAAACTAGCACGTACATATAAAGCATATGCACGTACTCACACACAGCTCGTTTTGTTTGTCAAAGTTCCAATGTTGTGTTTATCATTCAGGATGACATGTGGTCGGGGTGTCGTATGATATTTAACCCTGCATCGAGTGCGTAGTTAAAGCCATATTGAGCAAGTGCTAATCTAAAAATCTATGTTCAGATAGTCCTTGTACAAATCTGTCTGAATAAAATAAATAGACATCGAAATGACCGGTAAACCTGTCTGTTCGACCTTGCGTCTGGTTACATGTCGCATATTGTAAATAGATGTAAATGTTCACCTGGGCAATTTGTGTCCCGCCCTCTGATCCACGCGCACCGACGACCATGAATCTAATAATGTGCATAATCCATGGCGGGACACTCGTAGCGGCGCAGCCAGAGAAAATTGGGTACGCAACGCACTGCGAACTCTCGCCGCCGCACCATGCCGTGTCTTGGTGCAGTACAAGGAAGCCTTATGCGTATCCTTTATCCGAGCAATCGTTGTAACTTGATCCTTCACCTTCACCTAGCACTTCTCCTTGAACCTCTCGGTGCCTTGTCCTTTCCCTAACTCATTCATAAACTTTCCCGCCATTTGAACACCTTCACAATACAAAAAGAAAAGCAACAACTTTCGTGTGCTTTTTTTCGTACCATCCACTTTTTTTAAACCTTGTATTTTTCATCTGTCCCAACATCCCTTCAGGATCACGTAGCATACTCCTCCCTCTCTCCTTGGAACTGCCATTGCCTAGTTCCTCCCAAAAACCCACCTTGAGGCCTCCCGCCTTTCTGGCCCCGAACCCTCCCAGCTGTTCCTTGTGAAATTTCCACTACGCTGATCATTGGTTGGGACGAAGGATATTTGAGGCTGTTAGGCGGAGTGGATTGCGCAACATCTTAAGGGTTGAGGCACCTCCCCCCCCCCCTCAGTGTTTCTACAATACCTTGTTCAGACATCGTAAAGTCACCGGAGATAACACTCGATTTTCTGCTAGAGCCGTGCTCCGTGTGCCTTTGCACTTGGATAAAGTTCATCTCAAGTAGTTTATATGGTTTGTAGTCAGAGGGTCCCAAGTTTTCCTGTCTGTAATGTAGATAAAGGCGATCAGGTTTATGGTCGTCACGGGGCCCTGGGGGTCATATCGTGCTGCTGTGGGTTATAGAGGGCGCCGGGAAGGCCGTAGCTCATGCTCCAGTCCTCAGACAAATAAGGAAAGTTACATAAGGTCCAAGTATGGCGCAGGGGGAGGGTGGGTGGCCGAGGGGATAGTGGAGGGACCCGTGGAAGGGGTGCTGCCATAACGCTGTTATAAACCGCAATTACCCTAGAGATAATATATTATCCTTGCGACTTCGATGACCGCGGGAGGGACGATGGTAATGTTAACACGTGTTCAACCTTGGAGGATATAATGACACCCCGCCTATGGCGATGAAGCGTTTGCTGACGAGACGCGTAGTAAAGTACGAACTTTACAAACACGGGGCAAGTGAATTTTCATACTTTTCAAAGGTAAAAAAAAAACAAAAAAAACAAAAAACGCGGTGAGTGTCGAAGAAGAACGGCTGGTTTTCTCCATCGTTCACCCTGGCTCCCGCCGACATCGTAGGTAATTATATCTTAGACATAATTTTTCACGCTGACCGGTCGCCCATCCTGATTATTATGCTTCGGGAGTGCTGTTTAATCAACCAGTCGTGCCTGCTCTAATCAGGCCACATTATAAAAGAAAAGACTCCAACAGCTATTTTATTTTCATTCACAGTGGTCGTTCAAAGACTTTTCTAAATCGTGATAAAGTAAACTGGATTTAGATTTTTTTCGAGACTGTTTATTCCTATTGCAAGGATATCTGAGCCCCGATGATTCTGTAACATGAGACTCGA
The DNA here is from genome assembly GCA_017312705.2 of Penaeus japonicus. Classification (NCBI taxonomy): domain Eukaryota; kingdom Metazoa; phylum Arthropoda; class Malacostraca; order Decapoda; family Penaeidae; genus Penaeus; species Penaeus japonicus. Next base: position 177,864 of record BOPN01000445.1, on the reverse strand, counting down.
TTCAAGATCGTTTTTTATATATATTCTCGTTTTCTCTTTATGTTCGTTTACCTTCGTCTCATATTCACTGAGCGCTCTGACGAGTAAATCACATCTTGTTCTATCATGTTGTTAATGTAAACTTTTAAATTATTTGAGTTATATACTATATAAAAGGCTGTGAACGATATTTCTATTACTGTCTAAGTATTACTAGACATACATATTTTTAATGAACATCACTATATTCTAGATACCTATTGCTAAATCATTGAATAAGGTGTACCTTAATGATAAGAATTATACACATTTACCCAATACCATTCATTTCCCACAGTTGAATAACATCAAAGTTCACAATCAACATCTAACGCCATACATTTTTTACGTTTAGATTAGTCTCCCTTTATCTCATAGTCAGCGACTGAAGGTTTACATATGATGGAATCTATATATACAAGACAAGTAAGATAACAAAGAACCTTCTTGGAAAGGTTAATAGTTATCTGGCTGTCATTCTTTGGTTCTTCCGCATAGTATGAAACTGCGTTTGTTTTAGTGTGTATGGATTTGTTTGCGATGATGTATTTCATTTCATTATCTTTTCCCCTTTTTTCCATTTGATTTGCGTGTGTGAATCTTGAATGAAAGTATGTAAATAAACACGAACACTGTTTGATATTAAACGTTAATATAAAAAAAAAATGTGAACCGTGATATCGGTAAAGTTTAACGTGAACATCGCCATTGTCTGAGCAATAGCTTTACATACCACTTATACTAGCAATAAAGGTAATACGGTTTTTCAGACTAATAAAAAGCGGTTCCAGACCAGCATGCAAGTGTACCTTCTTCTTGCACTGACTATCAAAGAAGAAGTAATAATGGCGTTCAGCAATAATCCTATCACACTTCGACTGGCCTTGAAGGAGTAACTACAAGAGATGCTGTGAGATCAGATGAAAGAGACGTCAGAGTTACAATAGCTCGTGGGCCGACTCGTGAGCTAGCTTCACCGTGGCTAACATCGTAGCAAAGGCTTTTCGGAAGAAGGGGGTTGCCGGCTCGCCATTGAACGCGCTTTCGGTTCGACTGATTTTCTCTTCAAGAGGACACAGCGGCAGGGGGGAGGGGGGTGGAGAGACCGATAGGGAGGGGGCAAAGGGGAGTGGGGGGGAGGTGGAAGAGTTAGGTAAATGGGGAGTCCTAAGAAGCCTCTCGGGTTACCTTTGCAGAAAAGAAAAAATATTTGCTTTGTCGGGGACAGTTGTGGTTCGCGGGATTTCAATGAATCCCAACTAGTTTCGCTTCGTTCTTGGATAAGATCACCGCAGTCACAAACGCTTACTCAGGTCTTCGCACAATAAGGAAGGTAATTGGTTGGTAAATGTGTATTAGGGTTGTCTCCTTAAATATGTTACCCTGCAGATGTAAGCAGTTGTGTATGTGTATGGATGTATGTATGTGTATGACTATGGTTGTATCTGTTTATATGCATGTGTATTATGTACATACATACATACATACAAACAAACATACACACACACTCTCTCTCACACACACACACACACACACACACTCTCTCTCACACACACACACACACACACACACACACACACACACACACACACACACACACATATATATATATATATATATATATATATATATATATATATATATATCCAAACATATACATATGTATATACGCATGTATGTGTATGTATATAGTATATGTATGTATATATGCATGTATGTGTATGTATATATATATGTATATGTATGTATATATATATAAACACATGCACACACACAGGAACATAGATAGGCAGAAATAGATAGATAGATAGATAGATAGACATATATATGTATATATACACACACACAAACACACACACACACACATATATATATGCATGTGCGTGTGCGTGTATCAAAATAGATGCACATACAGACACGTCCAAATGGATAGACCATCACACCAGCCAAATATTCTCACAGCCTTCCCAGCTCCTCCCAAACATCCCGTTCTTCATGTTGTCTCTGACAGCCTGAACTACAGCAGGGTTTCGCTCGAACTTTTCTTTTTCTTTTCCCTCTATAGACCAGACTTTCGTAAAACTATAAACAATCCCCCTAAAACCATGACTCCGACGCAATGGGACTCCGCAGGGGACACCATTGATAAAATCAGCTACGAGTGTTTTCTCCGCCACCGACCAACCATAACTCTTTACAGCGTGTTTGCAGCCGCCGCCCAACCACCGCCGCTAACCGCAACCACTAAAATGCATCGCCTAAAGCCATCAATCAGCCCGCAATTCTCGCCAAAAATACGATCCACAACCTACGCCCAGCTACCATCACGGGGAACACTACATGGATTTTCTGAAGCCTCGCGAAATATATGAGCGCGGAGGTAAAGTTTCTAGGAACCCCTCTTGGTTGGCTGTTTGTGTTTGTTCGTTAAGGAGAGGGACTTGTTTGCGGGTACTGCTGGGTTTATTCAGGGATTATGTTTTGTGCTGTTAATGTTTCATAAGTCTTAAACTTTCTTTCTCTCTCTCTCTCTCTCTCTCTCTCTCTCTCTCTCTCTCTCTCTCTCTCTCTCTCTCTCTCTCTCTCTCTCTCTCTCTCTCTCTCTCTCTCTCTCCTAATAAAACTTCCCAGCAGTCCCGTCAAGAGACGCCAACCAAGACTGCCAGTCGTGCTTTCTAGTCCACACAGGACCCTCACAGACGCCCCTGATGGCCTTCCTGCGCAGCTCTGATGAGGGAGGTGTGAAGGGGCGCTGTCACACGATAATCAAGGTTTGATGTATTGCCCTCTGCCTGCGTGATGCATCCTGCTGCTTGTCTGTCTATGGGAGATGGTTTTACCTGCTGCCTCCAGACGCTGCTTCTTACTTGAAATGGTTAGCTGCTCTACATTTCTTCGAGCCAAACGCATGTACTGGCTTGTGAGGTTCGAAAATATTGAAGACTAGTACTGGATTATTCAATATTTTTCTAATGTCATTTGAGAGAAACCGTTTCAAAATACCTTAAATTGAATCTCCCTCTCTACTGAAAACCATCAATATGATATATATAGATTTTAAAAGTAGGTCATACTTCCTATATGAGGAAATAATTTGATTCCTTGAATAAGAGAGTAGATAAAGATAAAAACATAGAACCACCAATTTATCTATGATTCCGTTGACGAAAACATGCTTGTAAATAGAATATACTAGTCAGTTATCTGACTAAATAACTCATTGGAACGATAAAGGATTTTAATAGTAAGCACGTATATTAGTTAAATAATTGAATAATGGGTTTATAAATATTTTCTAATTACAAGGATTTCTAGCGCAAGCAGCACCTCCAATATCCAAACAATACGTCGTACGCGTAACCTTCCTCCTAAGTGATTCGGTAAGATTGTAAACAAAGGCTAGTGGACCACTGCCTTCCCTGCGGCGTTTCCCTGCCGATCCCTCACCTTGACCTCTCCGAATGTGGAAAATGAAATGCAAGGAAAAATGTTCCCTGCACTTTTCGCACACTTATCCCTGCCTTCCCTCCCTTCTACCTTTTCCTCGCGATCTAGGCACACTTCTTACACTCTTCCCTCCGTTACAGCGTGTGTGCGGTGCATTGGGTTCATCACTAACATTCATTCATCCCCGAGGCGTGATTCTCGAAACGAATTCCAAGTTAGAATATTGGAAAGAGCAGTCACCGAATTTATCCTTAATGTCTATGTATCCCAATATGTGAAACATTCCCTGGGCTCTCCGGCTCGTCTGTTATCTTTAGGTATTGTGCAAGACATACATATCCCCTCTTCGCCTCGCCCTTTTCTCTTGGGGTATGAAAAAGCCAAAGTAAAGGTCGCAATTGCCTGTCCCTATTCTGTTCTGGCTGCGATTCTAGAAGTAATATACTATGGATAAGTATTGTTCTTCTTGTTCTTCTTTATTTACTTCCTTTTATTGTAAACGCCGGTTTCCTCTAGCTGTCAAGTCGATTCTTTGATTTGCTACATCACTAGATAACTGCATCGTACATTCAGTTTTTCTTTTTGAATATGGTAGTGTGACTTCCTTCTAGACCATTCGTATCATAATTCTATGAACTGCTATCGGGTTCACATACCTTCACTTCGAGACCTTCATGAGGTCGCTGTGTGATCACGCGATGCCACACACGTCCCGCCGACACCTCCCTGGGGACCTCCGCCTGTGTCGCCTTGTGTTCACATCTCTCACAACGACAATGTCTTTATGTTCCGGTTCTGGCCTTATGTAAATCCGTTTCTGGAGTTGTTGCCGCTCCTTTTGTCTCGATATTGTGGACAAGTTCGCGGAAGATCTGCAACGGATCTTACGCCAGGGTTGGAATGTGAATGGTACCTGAGACGTGTCATGCGCTGTGTTTTAGATCGAACCTCTTTGTCTGCGTCGGATGAAACTCGCTCGAAACATGATAAACGAGTTTACGGTTTAGTTTCTACTTGAATACTTCATGAATTTATCATTGTAATTCGTACGTTAGATACTTTCGAATTTATGAAAGAAGGGTAAGCGACAGAATAAGTTTGGCCGCACTACATTTCATCACACATGGGTGTGGTTCTTCCATATATACAGTAGAATAATGGTGACACGCTAGGCGCTGGTCTGCCTCAGCCCACAACCCCCTTGTCCTGTCATAGATGACTGTCATGCGAAAAATATCTCACAGCATAATTTCTTTCCTTCCCTGTCAGTTAAACTCCCACGACTTTAGATATACCACCAGGATCCCCACGAACTCCGCCTGAGGCATTCGCTTCAAATAAGGTGGAGTGCATCCCGCGGCATTAGCATAATAGGGTTATTACGCATCTTCTAACTCCAGGGTGTTGTTATCCAGGCATGTATTAAACCTTCTGACTGTGTCCTGTGTCCTGCCTTCTTGTGTCTTCTCTGGCGTTAACCACATTCACAACGTTCCCTTGAGCCATGCCTTCCCCACTGTGTCCTTAATTTTATGACTGCCAAACTGTGCACCCCCTCTCCCCCGCTCCCACCTTTGTCCTTTCTAGCTGTGCCTTAATTGATTTTGCGCTTCTATGGCTGTGTCCTCTAACTTGTGTTTTCCTTGACAGTGTCATTCACTGACAAATCCGTTGAAGGCGCTTGAAGGGAATTTGTATTCCATGAATATTTCTAAGCGCGTCCTCCTCAACTGTCGGCTCTTTGACAGTCACCTTGTCGGCTGTGTTTGTGTTCGTTCGCCTCGTTTTCGCATACTCTTTTCGGTCGTGTCTGTTCTAAGCTTGGTTGTAAATCATAGTAATGATGATGGCCTCCAAATGCATTTCCTTTTAGTTTTATCAAATCCCATTTTGGTGCTCTATTCTTCCTCCAAATATAATGCTCTTAATGTATACCATATCTGTTTGCACTCTGTGGATACGGCCTTCTGCATTCTTCTACGTTAGTTATTTTCCTATTAATTGAAACAAGACAAAAAAAGGCTTTAAAACAAGTCATGAAGGAAGTTAAGCCAGAGCTACGCACTTCGCTTGCAGAAGGACGAGTTACAAGCAACCCCGCCTAGTCGAACAGCTTTTCAAATCAAGTAGAAATGCTGCGTCGTCGGAGTAACGTTTGAATCGATTCTTGCCTTTAAAA
>BOPN01000445.1:164720-167220 GCA_017312705.2 Penaeus japonicus | reverse complement strand
TCTTCTCTTTTCTTTTCTTTCTCGCCATCTCCCTCTCCCTCTCCTCTTCCTCTCCCTCTCCTCTTCCTCTTCCTCTCCCTCTCCCTCTCCCTCTCCCTCTCCCTCTCCCTCTCTCTCTCCTCTCCCTCACTCACACCCTCACCCTCTCTATCTCTATCACCCTCTCCCCCACCTTCACCCTCACCCTCACCCTCATCTTCACCTTCTCTCGCTGATGGTTCCCCTTCTTACTCCTCCCCTCCCCTCCCCTCCCTTCTACCTTGTGCTTACGGACTTAAGGGAGGGGTATAGAGAGGGAGAGGGCGAGGGGGGAGAGATGGAGGAGCAGGCGTAGCTCTGCGCCCGGGTATTTATAGCCAGCGTGGGCGTGGAAAGGAACTCCCTCCTGCGAGATGTTAATTGCCATTTAGGGGATTTAGGCCACATCTAAAGGACGGGGTGAAAAGGTGGTCTATCTTCTTGGGGGAAAGTGACTTGTGAAACCGATAATACGTCAAATTAGCCATCCGATCACAGAACCGATCGACCGTCCAGAGGGAGTTCGATTCCTTCGAAACCGTTACGTTCTACATGTCTCGTGTCTGAGATCATCGAGCCCTTAGGAGATGGTTGAGTCAGGTATAAACCGCACTTCTAAGGGCCGTTGATCTTGTTCACCTTAGCAGCTTCGAACACCTGCCCCTAAGTCCTCCACTCCCCTTTTCGAACACCTGCCCCTAGTCCTCCACTCCCACCTTCGTATGCCTGTCACTAAATCCTCCACTCCAATATTCGAACACTCTAGTCCCTCAGTCCTTCCTTCGAACACCCGCCCTTAGTCCTCCACTCCCACTCTCGAGCGCCTGCCCTTAGTACTCCACTCCCACCTTCACCGGGAAAAGCCTTTTCTCCTGTTGCAGGATTTCCCAGAGTCCGAGTTCGTCAGGCAAATCTCGGGAGTCATCGTCCTCTTGTATCAAGCAAGAGGATCGAACACTATAAAATCTTGCACTTTCAGCTGGCCCGAGCACTATTATTATCCCCTCTATTCAGCTGCCTTATGCAGTGCAGTGACATCACCGTTTATCCCTGGACAAAGCCCGGCACCATGCTGGGCTCTGGAATCGTCATCTGAAATTCACATTTTCCAGACGATTTACGGATCTGTCGGAGGGATTTCGAAGGCACACTTCGGTCATGTTCTATAGAACAAGAAAGCAGTGTTAGAAACCGCAACAGTACGCTCAATTTATATCAAAGGGAACAAATTTCCATAGTTAGTGTTGTGATAACTATGGTGGTTGGGTGTTCCTACAGTCCCCAAGCCTGGTTGGGGGGACGTGCTGCTTGCACGGTTTAAAAGGATTCATAGACGTACTTGGAGATGCGAGATATTTATGGTTGACTCGAGTGCAATAGTGCCCCATCAACTGTCGTCTTGCAGATACGGCAGAACGAGGCAGACAGAGGATGGAAACGGGTGGCCAAAGGTCAGGCACGGCACAGTAACTATTTGAGTATGACATAGGCTCATAGCGTGCATGGTAAACTGTATAATGTGTGCATGGTGATCTGATTGTTGTTTTTTATTACAATAATATTATAAGGCATTCACTTAAAATTCATATATATATATACATATATATATATATATATATATATATATATATATATATATATATATATATATAATACAATACACTGAACTAAGTAACCAGTATTGTGAGCAAACCTTCCCAGCGTTCTTTCCAGAAGTCCAAAGCGGCCAAGCCGGAAAAAGCCACAGGCAAGCACCACCACCTCGCACGCCCCGCCGTCTCGCGTCCATTTGCCAGATTTTAATGGCTAATTTGTCATTCCCCGTGTGGCGTTTGGCCGTATGATTTGCGTGATATAAGGTGAGCTTTTTATAGGCCGTGGAAGGAAACGTTGCCTCAGATGATGGGTTATGAGGGGCGTGTGGAGGAACACCCAGGCATCGTAGGCCGAGGAGGTCGGAGTGTGGTGTACCCAGGCTTTTGTCCGGGTCAACATTAACGTGTCAGTCAAGTGCGATTTTACGCCTTTGTGAGGTTTCCTAAGTGTGGTTTGGGTGTTAGTCTATTGTTAATATGTTGTCTATTTACCTTACGTTCATCGTTAACAATCGATTTTCATTATTCTATTTATTTTGATATCGATCTTACTTTTAAGAACACTGTTTCCTATTCAGGTATTTTTATTGTCATAATTTTCATCAATAATCCTTATTTTATCATTTTCGCTATTATTACCAGGTTTATCGTTGTTTTATTGTTACCGTCCTCAAAGCTACTATGACCACTACTTCTGTATTTTATATTATAATCTAATTCACCATATATTACCCATAGTATATAACTATAGATAGTTGCGCGCGTGCGCGTTTGTGTGTGTGTGTGTGTGTGTGTGTGTGTGTGTGTGTGTGTGTGTGTGTGTGTGTGTGTGTGTGTGTGTGTGTGTGTGTGTGTGTGTGTTGGTGTGTGCTTGCGTGCTCTCCGCA
>BOPN01000445.1:154720-159720 GCA_017312705.2 Penaeus japonicus | reverse complement strand
GTGCGTGTGCGTGTGCGTGTGCGTGTGCGTGTGTGTGTGTGTGTGTGTGTGTGCACGTGCATGTTCACGTGCATGTATGTTTTTCTATTTATATCCATATCTATCTATCTACCTCTCTATCTATCGATCTATCAATCTATATCTATCTATATCTATATCTATATATAAATCTATCAATCTATCTTTCTATCCCTCTATCCCTCTATCCCGACGCCCCTCCTCCTCCTCAGCCAAAGCAGCCGGATCAATGCAGCTTCTAATGACACCTCATTAAGGCATTAATAACTCCTTAACGAGGCAGCCTATCGCTTATCGCCAGCCTCAGCGCCGAGGAGGCTTTCGGCTGACCCAGCGCCGGTGACCTCTGACCTCTGTGATCCTTCCTGGTGTCGTTATTGGATCATATTTTTGTTGTCTTCGGTTTTCTTTTTCATTTTATCTTCTACTTTGTTTTTTTGTCTGGCTTCTTTCTGTGATATTTTCGTCTTTATCTGTCTCTCTTTCTTGCTCTCGTTCTCTGGTTGCGGATATTGCAGGATAAGAGAAGCCTTTCTGCAAGCGTGATATTGTTGCTCCTCTTTCTCTTCCTTCCTCTCTCCTACCATATGACTTATTTTACCTTCTTTCTTGTCACATGTTTCATTTCATCTTTTAAAAATTCCTAATCTTATTGTCTTTCTCCCTTTCCTTCCTTCCCTTTCTCCCTTCCCTCCTGAAAATTAAATCCCTAAATCCTATTTTCTTCTTCTTTTTTTCCATATTCTTCCACTGATCAAGTGCATTCCATTATCATTATTATCCTTATCATTATTATTATTATTGTTATTATCATCATCATTACTAATATCCTCATATCACTTTCATTATTATCATTATCATTCCTTTTATTTTCTTCTTCCCCTCCTCCTTCTTCGTTTCCGAAAATCCTGTTATATTAATTCATCCGACTCGATTTTTCCTTTGATTCATTTTGCAATAGCTGAATGGAAAAGCTCTATTGTTGCAGATATTATAGGAGAAAGAGAAGCCTTTCTGCAAGCATGACGAAGTTGCGCCTTGCAAGCACGCAAACTGCAAGACATATTCAATCGGCGTTGCTTCCGCTCCGGGAACACATGTTGCCGCGTTCGAACTCTTGACACGCTTATATGTCATCGGTGCATTCACATGGCGTTCGAACTCATATTAAAAACTTACAGTTATCAATACATTCGAACTTTTTTTCTATAAATATATCCACACAGCTTTTTCATTTTCAATATATTTTCACCTTTTTATGAGTATATTCACATGGTATTTTGTTATCAATACATTCAGACGGTGTTCGAACTCTTGAAATTCTTCTTAAGGTGTTCGAACTCTTGACAAACGTTCACAGACATCTTGAAACATTCATTGTTATCAATATATTCACATGGTTTTCGAATACTTGAAACGTTTAAAAATATCTTGAAACGTTTGCTTATTCGTTCACACGGAGTTCAAACTCGTTTCATACGTTTAGAAACTCCTCAAAACGTTGATTTTCATCGATATATTCACGCCATGTTAAGATTCAAGTCAAACGTGGGAGAAAATTTGAAACGTTTATAGCCATCCTTTGACATGATGACTAATTCTATCAACATCAAAATATTCATATCAATATCAAAGTTCCTCCTTACATTAGATACCTCCTAATATCTAAATACACCTAATAATACTCCTATCAGTATCAAACCATTCCAATTGAATCTCCTATTAATATAAAAGTTCCTCCTAACATCAAAATTCCTATCAATATCTCATTATTCCATATAATACCCCTATCAATATCAAATTATCCAAATCAAAATTCCTATTAACTAAAAAAAAAATCCCATTAACCCACTCACCAACCATCCATGACGAAAATCACTTCTCTATGTCCGAGGAACTGAAGGTGCTTACCTGTGGAAGGAAAGAGAGAAAAATTAATATTTCATATTCAATGGGAATGGTTAATTGGTAAATAAATATATAAATAGATATAAATGTAAATACATGTAAATATATGATGACGTCGAAGAAAATGATGGCGACGATGATGATGATAAGGATGATAATGATAATGATAATGAAAATAATCATTATTATAATAACAATGGTGATATCAATGATAACAGTACTCAGAATCAGAATCATACAAACAAATTAAAAACAAAAACAAAACGAAAAAGAAAGAACAACAAGAAGAATGAACAAGGGGAAGAAATAAAAAAGAAAAATAGAAAAACATTAAAAACCTTAACAAGTTCCCTCTCCGTCAGTGAAATCCTTTCCGAAAAATGGCTGCGACGTGACATTGTTTATCCAAAGAGGGAATGTGGGAGGCAGACGATGGGAGAAATAAACAAAACAGAGATCAATTGTGGGTGGAATGGAAGGTGTGTATGAGAGAGAAAGAGAGAGAGAGAGAGATGGAGAGAGGGAAGGAGAGGGAGAGGGAGGGAGAGAGAGAGAGAGAGAGAGAGAGAGAGAGAGAGAGAGAGAGAGAGAGAGAGAGAGAGAGAGAGAGAGAGAGAGAGAGAGAGAGAGAGAGAGAGAGAGAGAGAGAGAGAGAGAGAGGGAGAGGCGTTCCCCTCCGTAAGCGGACACGACAGGGGGAGTCGAGGGTAGGGGAGGGGGGAAGGGGGGGGGGCCAGAGTAGGGTATCGCCTTTCCCCTCACCTGAGCGAATGAGCGTGAGACGAGAGGGCAAAGAGAGGGCACCGGCCGAGGGCAGAGGGCAAGGGGACCACGACAGGGAGGGGATGGGGGGGATGTCACCTTCGAGAGTAGGAAAAGAGGGGGGGAGGGGGCAAAGAGGGGGGAAGAGAGGAAGTAAGGGATTATCGAGAGGAAGCACGGAGGAGGAAAGGAGGAGGAGGAGGAGGGTAAATCTAATTAGGAAAGGAGTAAGGTAGATACAAAGAAATTTGTTTTTCTTCTCCTTTTCCGACTCCCTTCACCCCCCCTCCTCCTCTTTTTCTTCTTCTTCTTCTTCTTTCTCCCCATTTTCCTCCCCCTCATTCCCTCATCCTCTCTTCCTTCTTCTTCCTCCTGCTCTTCCTCTACCCTCACCCTCCTATGTCCTTTATTATATTTTGAGCACAAAAACTTCTTTGGAATTTCCGTAGACTCGTGAATATATATGAATAGAAACATATAGATAGATAGATAGGTATAACCAGATATAGATAGATAGATGATTATGGAATTATAAAAGTATTAGGAAATTTCTCAATGACTCAAGAAAAACAAAGAAAACGGGATCCCAAGGGCGTCAGACAAACAGCAAACAAACACAAACATGCGCAACACCCATTATAAACAAACACTTGTCCTTTTCCTCTTCTTCTCCTCTTTCGTCTCTTCTTCTTCTTCTTCTTCTTCTTCTTCTTCTTCTTCTTCTTCTTCTTCTTCTTCTTCTTCTTCTTCTTCTCTTCTTCTTCTTCTTCTTCTTCTTCTTCTTCTTCTTCTTCTTCTTCTTCTTCTTCTTCTTCTTCTTCTTCTTCTTCTTCTTCTTCTTCTTCTTCTTCTTCTTCTTCTTCTTCTTCTTCTTCTTCTTCTTCTTCTTCTTCTTCTTCTTCTTCTTCTTCTTCTTCTTCTTCTTCTTCTTCTTCTTCTTCTTCTTCTTCTTCTTCTTCTTCTTCTTCTTCTTCTTCTTCTTCTTCTTCTTCTTCTTCTTCTTCTTCTTCTTCTTCTTCTTCTTCTTCTTCTTCTTCTTCTTCTTCTTCTTCTTCTTCTTCTTCTTCTTCTTCTTCTTCTTCTTCTTCTTCTTCTTCTTCTTCTTCTTCTTCTTCTTCTTCTTCTTCTTCTTCTTCTTCTTCTTCTTCTTCTTCTTCTTCTTCTTCTTCTTCTTCTTCTTCTTCTTCTTCTTCTTCTTCTTCTTCTTCTTCTTCTTCTTCTTCTTCTTCTTCTTCTTCTTCTTCTTCTTCTTCTTCTTCTTCTTCTTCTTCTTCTTCTTCTTCTTCTTCTTCTTCTTCTTCTTCTTCTTCTTCTTCTTCTTCTTCTTCTTCTTCTTCTTCTTCTTCTTCTTCTTCTTCTTCTTCTTCTTCTTCTTCTTCTTCTTCTTCTTCTTCTTCTTCTTCTTCTTCTTCTTCTTCTTCTTCTTCTTCTTCTTCTTCTTCTTCTTCTTCTTCTTCTTCTTCTTCTTCTTCTTCTTCTTCTTCTTCTTCTTCTTCTTCTTCTTCTTCTTCTTCTTCTTCTTCTTCTTCTTCTTCTTCTTCTTCTTCTTCTTCTTCTTCTTCTTCTTCTTCTTCTTCTTCTTCTTCTTCTTCTTCTTCTTCTTCTTCTTCTTCTTCTTCTTCTTCTTCTTCTTCTTCTTCTTCTTCTTCTTCTTCTTCTTCTTCTTCTTCTTCTTCTTCTTCTTCTTCTTCTTCTTCTTCTTCTTCTTCTTCTTCTTCTTCTTCTTCTTCTTCTTCTTCTTCTTCTTCTTCTTCTTCTTCTTCTTCTTCTTCTTCTTCTTCTTCTTCTTCTTCTTCTTCTTCTTCTTCTTCTTCTTCTTCTTCTTCTTCTTCTTCTTCTTCTTCTTCTTCTTCTTCTTCTTCTTCTTCTTCTTCTTCTTCTTCTTCTTCTTCTTCTTCTTCTTCTTCTTCTTCTTCTTCTTCTTCTTCTTCTTCTTCTTCTTCTTCTTCTTCTTCTTCTTCTTCTTCTTCTTCTTCTTCTTCTTCTTCTTCTTCTTCTTCTTCTTCTTCTTCTTCTTCTTCTTCTTCTTCTTCTTCTTCTTCTTCTTCTTCTTCTTCTTCTTCTTCTTCTTCTTCTTCTTCTTCTTCTTCTTCTTCTTCTTCTTCTTCTTCTTCTTCTTCTTCTTCTTCTTCTTCTTCTTCTTCTTCTTCTTCTTCTTCTTCTTCTTCTTCTTCTTCTTCTTCTTCTTCTTCTTCTTCTTCTTCTTCTTCTTCTTCTTCTTCTTCTTCTTCTTCTTCTTCTTCTTCTTCTTCTTCTTCTTCTTCTTCTTCTTCTTCTTCTTCTTCTTCTTCTTCTTCTTCTTCTTCTTCTTC
>BOPN01000445.1:142500-145000 GCA_017312705.2 Penaeus japonicus | reverse complement strand
AGAGAGAGAGAGAGAGAGAGAGAGAGAGAGAGAGAGAGAGAGAGAGAGAGAGAGAGAGAGAGAGAGAGAGAGAGAGAGAGAGAGAGAGAGGGGGAGAGAGAGGGAGAGAGAGAGAGAGAGAGAGAGAGAGAGAGAGAGAGAGAGAGAGAGAGAGAGAGAGAGAGAGAGAGAGAGAGAGAGAGAGAGAGAGAGAGGGGGAGAGAGGGAGAGAGAGAGAGAGAGAGAGAGAGAGAGAGAGAGAGAGAGAGAGAGAGAGAGAGAGAGAGAGAGAGAGAGAGAGAGAGAGAGAGAGAGGCAGATACACAAAAAAACAAAAAGACAAAGAGACAAACAAACTGAAAACAGAAGAATGAACGATAGAGACGAAGAACCTCAAAAAAGACAAAAAGAGGAAGAGAAAGACAGAGAAAACAAACAAACTGAAAACACAGATACGAACATACAAACGGACGAATGAACGAAAGAGGCGAAGAGCCCAGCGCCTCCACCCCCAAGCTTTCGAGGCCGGGCCATAAATCAGAACCTCAAAGGAAGGAAAGCACCAAAGAGCCAAGGAGGTTTCCCGTCTGGGAGGAGGGAGGGCTCTTGTCTTTAATTTGCATACGTAATCAAGGCTTGATAGCATTTCATTGTTTGTCTTGCTTCCTTGTACGATGTCCACATTTCATGCACTCTGACCTTTGCGCCTATTTTGAGTGGGTCGGGAGATCATGGGAGATCGTTCACTCCTTCTGAGATACTCGTAATATTTATCGTTTTTGGTTGGTTGTGTTTGGAATGGAATATTCGTATCCGGACTATGGCTTTAGGGGTGTTGTAGGCTTGTTTTCCATAATTGTGCTTTTGTTTCTTCCTGGTGCCTAAGCATAAATTATAGATGTAAGTTCAAAACTCACATGGAGAAGGCTTTAATATATACGTCGGGTGTTTGTGTGTATATATAAGGAACACAGACGAACACACAGGTAATACTGGACACACACACACACACACACACACACACACACACACACACACACACACACACACACACACACACACACACACACACACACACACACACACACACACACACACACACAAACACATCACGAGAAAGAAAGAAATAGAACTTCATTACGTAAGTGTCGAAACGATATGAATGTTATGACTCCTCTCTCCCTGTCACCCTCCCCCCTACCGGTTTACAGGACACCCCTCCCCCTATACCTTCCCCCCTCTCCCTCCCTCAAACAAGGTTGCCAAGACGAGTCCATTGTTTGTTTAATGAAGCACAATGATACAGGTTCTTCTCTCCCCTTCGGACCTGTCGCTTCCCCTGCAAAAAATGACGCTTTCTCCCTTGCTTGTTTGTTTTGGAAAGAGGGGGAGGAGGGAGGGGGAGGAGAGGGAGGGATGGGGGAGGGAGGAGGGAGAGGGAGGGATGGGGGAGGGAGGGAGGGAGAGGAAGGAGGGAGAGGGAGGGATGGGGGAGGAAGGAGGGAGAGGGAGGGAGGGAGGGGGGAGAGAGAGAGAAGAAAAGGAGGGAGGGGGAGAGAGAGAGAAGAGAAGGAGGGAGGGAGGATGGTAGTAGTAGTAGTAGTAGTAGTAGTAGTAGTAGTAGTAGTAGTAGTAGTAGTAGTAGTAGTAGTAGTAGTAGTAGTAGTAGTAGTAGTAGTAGTAGTAGTAGTAGTAGTAGTAGTAGTAGTAGTAGTAGTAGTAGTAGTAGTAGTAGTAGTAGTAGTAGTAGTAGTAGTAGTAGTAGTAGTAGTAGTAGTAGTAGTAGTAGTAGTAGTAGTAGTAGTAGTAGTAGTAGTAGTAGTAGTAGTAGTAGTAGTAGTAGTAGTAGTAGTAGTAGTAGTAGTAGTAGTAGTAGTAGTAGTAGTAGTAGTAGTAGTAGTAGTAGTAGTAGTAGTAGTAGTAGTAGTAGTAGTAGTAGTAGTAGTAGTAGTAGTAGTAGTAGTAGTAGTAGTAGTAGTAGTAGTAGTAGTAGTAGTAGTAGTAGTAGTAGTAGTAGTAGTAGTAGTAGTAGTAGTAGTAGTAGTAGTAGTAGTAGTAGTAGTAGTAGTAGTAGTAGTGATAGTAGTAGTAGTAGGAGGAGGAGGAGGAGGAGGAGGAGGAGGAAGAGGAGGAGGAAGAAGAAGAAGAAGAAAAAGAGGAGGAGGAGGTGGTGGAGCATAAAGAGGAGTAGGAGGAGGAGGAGGAGGAGGAGGAGGAGGAAGAAGAAGAGGAGGAGGAGGAAGAAGAAGAGGAGGAGGAGGAGAGAGAGAGAGACGGGAGGTGGAGAAGAAAGAGGAGACAGGAGGAGGAGGCGGTGTTATGGGAATAGGAGGATCATGGGTCCTACAGTCGATGCGATCAAAGAGAATGGAAGGATCAGAATAACGAATCACAGAAGGACAAAACTCATACTGAAAATCTTACAGTAAGTTGCTTTTGTGGTGTGATGTTTCGGTAAGACGATAATTACCAAGATAATAATCATATTGCTAATGCTGGTACGACTTTTATGGCATGATTA
>BOPN01000445.1:132500-137500 GCA_017312705.2 Penaeus japonicus | reverse complement strand
CAGCACTGCATAAGGCCAGAGGAGACGCCTTTCCGCCTCGATCAGTGTCGGATCTAATGCCGGGTCCCACCAACGCCTTCTTCCCCGCATCACCAACGTTGTCTCGTGTCTCAGTACCGCCACATTTACTCTCCACTGCTCACCAACCAAACACACACGGCCTTTACCTGCTACTGGTGAGAAAGAGAGAGCGAGAGCAAGAGGGAGAGGTGAAAAAAGAGAGGAAGAAAAAAATAAGAGACCACCTCCTACTTACTGCATGGCCCGTTTCCCTCCGTACCCGCTATGACAACGCCCTCGTATCTGATTTACTCTGTGTCCATGGATTGTTTTTTTCTTTTTTTTTTTTTAGGGGGGAGGGAGGGAGATAGGAGTTGCGTGTTTATACTGGGTATCATGTTTTTCTTTCTCTTATATAATGCTCTTCATTGGCTTTTGTAAGATTACCATGGATATCGTTGCGTTCTGTACCATTCCGATTGGATAAATTGTTTTGTTAACAGCAGAGAATGTGTTGTACCAGACTGCAGTAGTCATGCCCTTTGTCACCCGAGCCATTTTTATCATGATGAATGCTGCTACTGTACTCATTTATGGTAACAAGTAACATATATCAATATAGTTTTTGTTGAATAGGGTTGCATTTCCATAACGTTTTTGTTATCTAGACATTCATGTGCTGTTTTTTATTACGTTTTGCCAGGTATAGTTTACATATGAAAATTACATATATAATTGAATATCGGTGAACTTCATGCATGATGAAGAGTAATACACTTATCCTAAATTTATCTTTAAATTTTAGAAAATCTCACTAATCTGGATACAAAGATCCAAAAATTATATGAAAAAATACATCCATAAAAGAAGGGGAAATCTGTTAAATATTAACGACATAGAAGGAAGTATGAGCATAAGTCGATGAATCACCTGATAATACTAGAATTACCTAAAATTTAAGATTTCACTAACAGCGAGTTGCCTTTTTGTTCTTTTGCATATCAAGATCTTGCGATAAAAAATGGATTGGTAATATCAGCCCCGACAGCTCACATATTTTTCTAAGATAGATTAAAGTGTCCGAAAGGGATGTTTAGTGACGGAGAAAATGTGTGAGATGGATGATTTTGATTTGTGATTTTTTATGGACGTTATAAATGAGAAAATTTTGTTTCTTTCCTACGTTCCTTTGTTTTCTCGTTCTTCCTTTTTCTTTTTATCTCTTTGTTTCTTTCTCTCTCAGTCTCTCTCACCCCTCTCTCTCTCTTTACTCCCTCTGTTCCTCATTTCTCTCCTTTCCTTCTTCACTCATGCTTTCCATCCCTCTTCTTCTTCTCTCCTTCCCTCCCTCCCTGATTCTATTCCTCTTTTCTTCCCTCCTTCTCCCCTTCCTCCTCTCCCTGCCCTTCTGTCGTCCTTCCTTTTTCCCCGCCCTCTTATTCTTTCTCCTTCCCTCCTTCTCTTCCTTCCATCCTCGTCTCCCTTTCCATCCCTCCTTCCCTCCTCTCTTTTCCCTCCCTTCCTTCCTCTTTCTCTCAACCTCTCACTCCCTTCCTCTCCCTCTCTCCCTCCCTCCCAGCAATCAGATAAAATCAGCAGATTCCGAAACCACCCAAAGCTCTAAACCTTACCATCACCCTACCCCTTCCCCCACTCCTCCACACACACCACCCCCATCTCCACCTTATCGCCATCATTTTCCTCACGATAAAAAACGGCCCAGTTATCTCTCTTATCATCTAGGGAAACGACCCATCTCTGTTATCGCAGCTGACCTCTCCTTGGTGTCCTCGGCTTCTCGCATGGTATCTGATAATTAATAGGGGGTTCGGTCATGCACAACGGTTGATTAAGGCCGTTAAGCGGGTGATGTACGCGCCATGGAGGTTTCGTTTAAACTTTTATCAGACGTCTGCCTCTCGCTAAAACAATTTGCCGATTTTTATTTTCTTTTACTTTTTCTTTTTTTTTCTTCTTTATTCCGTTTTCTCTTCGTTTTCTTTTTCCTACGATTGCTGTGATATGCTCTTTGTCAGCTATTCATATATATATATATATATATATATATATATATATATATATATATATATATATATATATATACAGTATATATATATATATATATACATATATATATATATATATATATATACATATATATACATATATATATATTATATATATATATATATATATATATATATATATATATATATATATATATATATATATATATATATATACATACATACATATATCCATCTATATCGTGTGTGGGTGCGGATGCGTGCGTGCGGGTGGGGGAGGCGAGCGTGTGTGTGTGTGTGTGTGTGTGTGTGTGTGTGTGTGTGTGTGTGTGTGTGTGTGTGTGTGTGTGTGTGTGTGTGTGTGTGTGTGTGTGTGTGTGTGTGTGTGTGTGTGTGTGTGTGTGTGTGTGTGTGTGTGTGTGCGTGTGTGAGAGAGAGAGTGTGAGTGTGCGTGCGTGCGTGCGTGCGTGCGCGTGTGTGTGTGTGTGTTTGTTTGTTTGTGTGTGTGCGTGCGTGCGTGTGCGTGTGTGTGTGTGTTTGTTTGTGTGTGTGTGTCTGTGTGTGTGTACGTACGTACGTACGTACGTGCGTGCGTGTGTGTGTGTGCGTGTGTGTTCGTGTGAATTTTCCTCTTCGCGGAATACCCTCGTGTGTTTGAAATCCTATTGCGGACACGAGTCCTCCCGCGCATCCTCGCCAGTGATTTGTTTCGGCCGCGTATATGGCCACGTGACCTAGGCCCGGGCATCACATTGACTCCCAAGTCAGGGCTGCGGGGGAGTCGCGGGTCCCCTTTTGTCCACGATGTGTGTCAGGGCCGCCGCCGCCGCCGCCACGTGGCCAGTGACGCCGCGCGGTGCCAGCAAGCACCCACAGCTGATCAATGGCGAATCACTCGATACCACCTTTCTTAATATCACTATCTGCATCATAGTTTCTGTTCACAAAATCATCTGGATTATCAAAAACATCTACCGTTCTTCGCGTCAATCACATCATCGTCTATACTAATAAAATCATTCAGTTCAACTAACAACCATCACAGTAGTACCGTTGCCATCGTTAATATCATGCGTGGGTTAATATCCATAAAAAGGGAAGAATTTTAACAATCATCACCAGAAGATAGTATACTACATCATTTCCACGAAAATGATCATTCCACGAAATGATCTTTCCATCCGCGCAGAAAGAACATCTACGACGAAATACAACAAACAGGAGAAAGGCACGAATCCCGCAAAAGACAACGTTGGATTATGTTGTTGTTTTTTTTAAGAGAAACAAAAATAAGAAAGAATGAAAGTCAAGGAGGCAATACTGAGCGAGTGAGGGACAATCAATATAGAAGCAAGACGCGAGAAGCTTGAGAGAAGGAAGAGAAGACAAGCAAGATGATAATGATGAATAGCCTCGTAGACAAGATGGTGATCACGGCGAAGAAAGCCTTTGCTCGGACGCGACAATAGGAAGTGACGAAAGCCAAGCTGGGTTTTCTATGGCCGTTGTTAGCCCTCTTCTCTCAACGCTCTTTCTTTCTCACTCTCTATTTCTCTCTCATTCTTTTATATACTTTCTTTCTCGTTCTACTTCTTTTTCTCTGATTTATCTCCAACTTCAAAATTCATCTCATCATTAATTTTTGTTATTCTAATCAATTTCGCTTCGTTTAGTGCCCATTTCTTCTTACTGAAGATCCAATGAAGACAGAAACTTTCAGATGAAAAAATTACTTAATACATGAATTTATGAAATATTTATCACACGTGATCAAACGAGGTCAATTGAGTGACCTCAAGTTATGTCAACAGGCGAGTCCGTGAAGTTATAATGAATAAAAAGACTTGTTGAGTCGAGTGAGGGGATAAATGTAATCACCCAAAGAAAATCCTTATATCAGTCAATGTTTAGAAAATATATTCTCATGTTTTTTTTCGGATAATTTTTGTTTATAACTTTTTCATAATGTAGTACGAAATTAGCTATATACCTACGTTCTGAATCGATTTTTTTTTCCGAACTATTTAAAATGTGTCAAACAATAAAGAATTTAGATCTTATTTATATACCTTGTTCCTGTTATAAAGAACGATGTATATAAAAGATGCATAAGAAAAGCAGAATAAATATATCCATTATTAAAAGCCAGTAGCTAATGCCAGTCACCAGCTTCCAGACTGAGAATACCCGTTTTTTGTTGAATCACCGAGGGGGTACTTATATAATTCTTCAGTGATATATCGTCTTCTCTGATAGCCTTGCTAAAGCGTTCCTGATATAAATTGCCATTTTTTGTAATTGCAATTTGTTTAACCTATTTGGTGAGTCAGCCAATTTGGTTTCTATCATTTTATGTCGTTCTTATATAGATTAAAAAGAAACAAGGCTGTACCATGGGCTCTGACGTCATCTAATGGATGTGGTAGGAGGAATAAGCCTCGGCGTCGTGCAGTCCCTCGACGTTTATTGCAAGAATTAGTGCCCGGTGACGCGATTTATGCACCGTAATCTATATTGATATCGTTCTCAAATATCCCACGGAGACTTTTTTATTTCAGGAGTGTGCATAGATTATGAACCGTGTTAAAACCTAAATTTTCAGCCTGCCGGACATGCCATGAGCGATGGTGGGAAAGCAAGAGGTAAAAGACCGGTTCAATTTAACCAATCTATATATATAAGTATAATCAGCCGGTTCCAATGCTCCGTCGATGCCATGAAGAGATATCAAAGGTTTAAGAGACAAATGGTTATTATAAACTCAACAGCCTGATTCAGAGTCCGATTTACGACCGCCGGTGATTGAAGACGGAGAACAGATAGGAGGGGCGTTGGTGCTACGAGGCTCGACCGTCTTGGTATTTCTTAAAATACTTCTTACGTGCGATGGAAACTCACTGGTAGAATGCCCCTTGATGTTAGCAATTCTTAAATTAGATGGAAACTCACTTTTATAGTAATAGTTCTTATGCA
>BOPN01000445.1:100000-122500 GCA_017312705.2 Penaeus japonicus | reverse complement strand
TACGTATATACATAAATACATACATACATATATACATACTTACATACTTACACACATACATTCATACATACATAAATGCATACATACAAACATACATAATACATATGTACGTACATACATACGTACATAAATACATACATACATACGTACGTACATACACACATACATACATATATACATACATACATACAAATATATACACACACATACACACATACATACATATACAAATGCATACGTATACAAATACATACATACAAAAATACACACTTACACACACACATACAAATACATACATAACATACATACGTACATAAATGAATAAATACGTGTGCGCGTGTGTGCACAAGCTAATAACACGCCCACGCACGATCAGCCAAGCACTCCAAGTTAGCACAACGTGATAGGATCCTTATTAGCCAAGTGAGTCACGCCTTCCAGGAGATACGCTGACAGATTCACTCTTCCCACGACAGAGAAAACACTTGCGTAACATTGGATGTATTACTACAATGTATTACTATAATGAACTCCGAAATGTAATAATCAATGCAAATTTGAAATGAAAGCGACGTATTTTTCCATAGTCTGACCGATTTCGCTTGGAGGTCTTCGAAATCTAGCCTTCACGATTGAATTTCGAATCCCATTTGCCTTATCATTGCTTTAATTTTCTTTGTAATGCTTATATTAGATATTAATAATTATCCAGTTGTACCACTTTTTACCACATATGAAATTACATGTTCCGTCCTGTTTCTTGCAGTGGTAATTGATTGTTATTTGCCCACAGTGCAAAGTTGTAGAAATGCACACGCATGCACAACTAAAAATAATGCGAAAATGTAATTACCTTTGAAGTTGCACATATTTAAGGCTTGGGAAACCGGTAATTTGGGTACGACTAATATAATGAATAGACAAAATGATGAACAAAAAAATGTTTTGTTAAAATGAGGTTACTGAACAAGAAAAAACAGGTTAAGGCAGTCATCATTCTTTCCTTCTTTATTTATTTTTCTAATCACAAGATTTAGATTCTTTGCGGAAAAGGCAAAGAAAACAGGATATGAAATAGTGAACGCTCCACGCACACCTGGACAAATCTTAATCAATGCAAGAGACGGCGGCTAGTTTTGGCTATCTGATTCCACAAAGCAAATTTCGTGGACGCATCCTAGATTTTGCTTGTTTTCTTTTCCCGAGCCCTGAGTCCTTAGGGGCAAGTGTACCTCTAACGCGTGAGAAGAAGCTGTGTCTGAATCTGTTTTGTGCTTTTAGAATGATCTTAAGATTGGTGCTTAAGGGTAGGTAGTGAGATGTGGTGATTCTTGCAGACAAGATATTTGTTTACTTGTAGTATAAACATTTTATTTTCGTTAATTGTGCGATTTTTAGCGTTGTATCTTATTTTTTTCATGGAATAAAGATTATAGCGCAGTTTTTTGTAGTAATTCATTTTTTCACTTTTGTCAGATAAGGAAATGAACACGTGGGAGATGTAAACATGTCCGCCACGCAACGTTCACCGTAAACGTTTTCTCTCTCGGGGCAGCACGCAACAGGTGCCTGGGTGACTCTGACGAGCGCAAATATGGAGGAGAGGAAGGTGTGTTTTTATCCCGGCGATTACCTGGATGCCTCGCTGCCTCCGTGATGAGCGAGGAGCGCGGGTGGGGGCCTCCTTTCCACGAGTCCTGCTGTCGCTCACTGGAAGCCGCTCCGTCACTCACTCCGACTGCCGGATCCTCTCCTCTGAGGACATTCGCCTGCGTGGTCACTCTTCTTCTGGTTCCTTTATCCTCCTTAAACTACCTCTCATATATACAATGCTCTTTCCGCATCTTTCAGAACAACTTTTTTTCCCAAATCATAACCCCTAAACACATGTCAAAGAAAAAAATAAGAAGAAACAGAATAACAGCAGATGACACCTTTTACGAGTCCCTCTAACATTCAGCGCTCACAGGATTGCATCAACTTTTCTGGCGGCGTGGTTCCCAACGAATTTTCTCCATCTACGAAAGCCCTTCGAAAAGACACAGAATAACACCACTTATGGTTATCATACCGCGATGCCCTTGAGCGCACGTGCAGGACAAGAAGGCGCCCAGTTAAGGACTTCATCGTATATCTTATCCTGCAGCGACAGATATGGCAGGGAAAGGGGGTAGGGGTCGAGCCCGATGCTGTCCGACCTTCACCCGACAAACGGTCCCGGTTTCTGAAGGTGAGGCCGGGGAAGGCCGGAAGAAGAGAGGTGGAATGGGTAGAGGGAGGGAGGGATAGGGGGAATTGGAGGGGAAGGGGAAGGGAGAGGGAGAGGGAAAGGGAAAGGGAGAGGGAAAGGGAGAGGGAGAGGGAGAGAGAGAGAGAGAGAGAGAGAGAGAGAGAGAGAGAGAGAGAGAGAAAGAGATAGAGATATGATCGAACGGCGAGAAAGAAAGTAAGGGGAAAAGAGAAAAAGAAGAAATACGCAAATAGAAGCCGAAAATAAAGAAGGAAGGGGGAGGGGGAAGAAGAGAAAGTAGAAAGAGAGAGAGAGAGAGAGAGAGAGAGAGAGAGAGAGAGCGAAAGACAGGGAGGGATGGAGGGAGGGAGAAAGAGAGAGAGAGAGAGAGAGGGAGAAAGAGAGAGAGAGAGAGGGAGAGAGAGACAGACAGGGAGAGAGAGAGAGAGAGAGAGAGAGAGGGAGAGAGAGAGAGAGAGAGAGAGAGAGAGAGAGAGAGAGAGAGAGAGAGAGAGAGAGAGAGAGAGAGAGAGAGAGAGAGAGAGGGGGGGGGGGAGGAGAGGAGAGAGAGAGAGAGAGAGAGAGAGAGAGAGAGAGAGAGAGAGAGAGAGAGAGAGAGAGAGAGAGAGAGAGAGAGAGAGAGAGAGAGAGAGAGAGAGAAGAGAGAGAGAGATAAAGAGAGAGAGAGAGAGAGAGAGAGAGAGAGAGAGAGAGAGAGAGAGAGAGAGAGAGAGAGAGAGAGAGAGAGAGAGAGAGAGAGAGAGAGAGAGAGAGAGAGAGAGAGAGAGAGAGAAAAGGGGGGTGATAGACAGAGAGAGGAAGTAAGGAAGAAGAGGAAATTAAACCGAACAATAATAGTTCCAGTAATAATAACAAGAATGAATAGGAGGAAATTAGAACAAAACAACTCACTTGCACTGATGGTTTCCAAGAGGGGAAGTGAATTAAACCTTCTAAGCACCTGATTTATTACGCTGAGTCATCTAAGCATCTCTAAGAGCTTTGTTGATGCTCAGCGGCCGCCGCCCGACTGCGCTGCCGACACAAGCTATGCCAGGGCGGTATTGACGATGGGTGGGGTGAGGCGGCAGGGGGGAAGGGGGGGGGTGAAGTAGGACTGCGTTTACACAGTCAGCATCAAACATGTCTCCGGGGCAAACGAACTTCTCTCTGTGCCATATACGGTCGACGGGAGAGCCACTGTCACCATCCCTCCTTTCCCCTCTCCCTCCCTCTCTACCCCTGCCTCCTTCCCTCCCATCTTCTTTCTTCCCTCCCTCCCTCCCTCCCTCCCTCCCTTCCTCCCTTTCCCTCTCCATCTTCTCCTATCTTTCCCTCTCCCTCTCCCTCTCCTTTTCCTTTTCCTTCTCCTTCTCCTTCTCCTTCCCCTTCTCCTTTTCCCTTTCTCTCTCTCTCTCTCTCTCTCTCTCTCTCTCTCTCTCTCTCTCTCTCTCTCCTTCTCCTTCTCCTTCTCCTTCTCCTTCTCCTTCTCCTTCTCCTTCTCCCTCTCCCTCTCCCTCTCCTTCTCCTTCTCCTTCTCCTTCTCCTTCTCCTTCTCCTTCTCCTTCTCCCTCTCCCTCTCCCTCTCCCTCTCCCTCTCCCTCTCCCTCCCCCTCCCCCCTCCCCTCCCTCCCCCCCCCCCCCCCCCCCCCCCCCCCCCCCCCCCCCTCTCCCTCTCCCTCCTTCCCTATCTACTCGTCTACCACCTCCCCCTCCATGTCGTTCCGATATCGTTACCCGGAAATACCGTTAGTGCCCCTCATAAGGTAACGCGGCTAGCAGGGGTCTCTTGTTGATTACTCCCTGGAAATCCCTGGGGTTCTCTTACTCACACGGGAGAACCATGTCTATAAAAGTACAAAAAAAAATAAAAAAAAATGTACATACGCGACTAAACATCTCCGAAACGAGTATTCTACGAATTCTGTGCATCTTCAACTGGTATGCTCATGCATGCCCTAACCTGCACGTCAACAGTGTGCATAACAGAGGTCTCATGCACCGCCCCTTCTGCTGCGACAACAGACTTTCACTCAACTACCTCCAAAGGCGCCCACGCAGTTGCACTTATGTGAAGCGTGCGGCTAAAACCCTGCTTACCCAGTGATGCTTTGTTAGGCTGGCTTAGCTTTGTTCTGTCTCTCGCATATAATTATATATCTTTAATTTGTTGTTCATTACGTCGTTATTTCTTATATTATTATTGTCATTATTGTTTTAATTGTTGTTGTTGTTATTACTATAACTGCTATTATTATCATTGCTGTTGTTGTTATTACTATTATCATTAGTACTATAATAATTGTGGTTATTGTCATTATTATTAGTATCATTACTAGTATCATTATAGTATCATTATCACTAGTATTACTTTTAATATCATCATAATAACTACTATTATTTATCATGTCATTGTTACCATCCTAATTATCGTTTATTTTCATTATTATTACTACCACCACTATTGCTGTTTTTGTTTTTATAATCATCATTACTATCATTAATATCATATGTTTTTATTACTGCTTCAACACCATCAACATGATCATTATCATTGATATCATTTATATTATCGTCGTCATTATATTTACTATCAATATAATTATCATAGTCATCATTCGATTATTACCGTTACTACTATCATAAATATTAACAATATCAATATCATCGCTATTGTTATCATTCTGATCAGGATTATTACCATTACATTTCTTTCCTAATAAAGATCATAGTGTTATTCATTAACGCAAAAATAACAAATATATCCTCTCCCTGTTTGCTTTTTTGCTTTTGTTTGTGTCTCTGTTTTCCCATAGATATGTCAGTCCCGTGTGTGTGTGTGTGTGTGTGTGTGTGTGTGTGTGTGTGTGTGTGTGTGTGTGTGTGTGTGTGTGTGTGTGTGTGTGTGTGTGTGTGTGTGTGTGTGTGTGTGAGTGCGCTCTATCTGTGAGTTTCTTGCCGATCTAATAGATTTCCTATCTCCATCCATACCAAAGCTTTGTTTACTTCAGCCTCTTGCACATGATTTCTCTTGCAACAGCAACACCTACCCAATCCAGTCCACGCTCCCACCTTTCTCTCCCATTTTCCTCAAAGTAAAAGAGGTGATTAAGCACAATGGCAGGGGAACCTTGCCATCAAGCTGAGATTACTAGGCTGGCCGTTAACTTTTAAACGTCTATAAAGCCTCTAGTCTGAGCGCTCGCCCACATACGTCAGGGTTCAGGTTCCCCAACGCCCACAATGGGCTGCGTGACGATACGTGGTCCAGCTGGCCCTCATCACCGTCTCTAACACCTTGTTCTGATATGTTTAAAGACTTTTCATGAAATGTGCGAGTCTCTCCTTCACGTCGAGTGATCGTAAAGAAAATGGAGATTTTAAGATCGTCACAAGAGCGACAGGGAGAGTTCGCTTGCCGTGGCCAGTGTCCAGCCTTATGACAACTTCGTGAAATTATTCAATAGGTGGAACTAGACACCCTGCTTAGTGGGTCAAGTATGTGCATGTAGGTGTGCAAGAGTCTTAGTGTGTGCGTTGGGGTTTGTTTGCTTGTAAGATCACCTTGGTGCTTGTAGGTGGTAAAGGTGCGAATACTCTTACTTTCGAGATTGTGTTTGTATGCATGTAAATGCCGGAATGGGCGTATGCGCGTAGCAAACCATCTGGCTGTCCCAAATTCGCAAGGAGAATTCGACTGTATATACATGTTGTCGTATCTTGCTTCTTATCTCCCTTCCACATTTGCTCTGTTTTGTAAACCTTTCTAATACACGCGCCTCACACTTTCTCTTCGAAATTTCCACTCGCACGCCCACCCTTCTCGTACACTTTTCCCTTGCATATCCACTAGAAAAAATCTCGACTTTACAATTTACTTACGATATTTACACATCATCATTTTCCCACTCAAACACAAACACGTCCTCGCCATCCTGGCCAGTCCAACTTCCCCAGAATTTATGATCGAGATGAAGAAACTATAATGATGTGAGTGCACCATATCAGGTTCAGGAATCCCACCCCTTTCGACATGAACATCCACCTACCTCCCATCTACCCATCCGTCCACCCACCTACCCATCTATCCATCAACCCACTTACGCGCCCATCCATCCACCTACTCACCCATGTACCTGCCGATCCAACTACCCACCTGCCCACTCATCTACCCACCTACCCATCCACCCACCTACCCATCTATCCATCAACCCACTTACGCGCCCATCCATCCACCTACTCACCCATGTACCTGCCGATCCAACTACCCACCTACCCATCCACCCACCTACCCATCTATCCATCAACCCACTTACGCACCCACCCATCCACCTACCCACCCATGTACCTACCGATCCAATACCCACCTACCCACTCATCTACCCACCTACCCACTCATCTACCCACCTACCCACTCATCTACCCACCTACCCACTCATCTACCCACCTACCCACTCATCTACCCACCTACCCATCCACCCACCTACCCATCCACCCACCTACTCATCCACCTAATCCTCGTTCACCACACCAGAAGACAGACATATTCGGTCAGTTCTAGAGAGAAGGAGACGAAGATGAGTCACGAATCAGCATCCCCATAATCACTGTATCTCAAGTTTGAGGAATTCCCAGGGAAGATGTTGCTCTGCGGGTTTCCCTTCTCTAAAGACGAATCACTTCCACGCATACACGAAGCCTATCTTCTTATCACTGTTTTTACTTGGGTTGATATCAATGATAGGTCCAGAATTCATATATTGCGCATGTAACTGCAACTAGTAAGTGTTATTCCTACTTTATTTTTATATGAATAAGGACAGTAACATGCTATTGATATTAACAATAGAACAATAACAACAATAATATATGTGATAATGATAATATTGATAGTAGTAATAATGATAGGGATAAAAATAATGATACGGATAACAATGATACTTACAATAATAACAGTGATGATAATAATATCAATAAAAATAATATGATAATAACAATAACATTTATGATGATAATAATGATAATGATAATGATGTTAACAATGATGACAAGGATAAGAACAATGATGATGAAAATGATAATGATGATGATGATGATGATAATAATAATAATAATAATAATAATAATAATAATAATAATAATGATAATAATAATAATTATAATAATAATAATAAAATAATAACAATATCAACAACGACAACAATTATAATGATGATAATAACAATAAAACTTTTGCAACAATAACATTTCAAATGAAAATACAGATCTCGGTGTGTTTTGAGTCTCGACATCACTGCCTTCAAAAGAAAGATCATTCTTTTTAGTCAGAAGCAATTGAGAAGCAAAAGGCATAACTATCAAAGCGAGTTTACCTCCAATCAAACCGATTGGCTCAACGAACAAAGACTTCATCAATTGAGTATGAGATCAACGCGATGAATAACGAACACGCTCTCTGATTGGCTGACGGGGCATGACTGATACGAAGTTCGTGATTGGTTGTTATTGATAATTGTCGAGTGGGTATTGTTACATTCATCAACCGTAATATCATAATTCTTTTAAACATTCCTCTGATATCATTATCTCTTGACTTGATGCGATCGTTCTCGGTATTATGGTAATTATTCATGGTAGCGCTTACATCATCAGTATTATTGTATTTTACTCTATCATTTCCACAATGACCATAATCTAACGAAATTATAGTTAATACCATCAGAGACACGAGAGAAGGGCAGATAGGAAGAGAAAGAGAAAGCAGGAGGGAGGGAGATAGGAAAGAAATACAGAGAGGAGAAAGAGAAAGCAAGAAGGAGGGAGATTGGACAGGAACACAGAGAAGAGAGAGAGAATACGAGGAACAAAGGGGAAAGGAGAACGGTATGGGGGAGAGAAGGTGAGGAGGGAGAGAATAAGAGAACGGGCGTGAAAGAAGAGGGATAATGGTACAGAGAAAAGAAGGGAAGCAATTAGATAATGGGAATAAATCATCATATTTGCGAGATATATAGTGGATAGATGGACGAAAAACGGAGCAAAGAAACGAAAAAGACTAACCAACAAAAACATAAAAAATATATTAGACAAAAAAAAAATCACCAAATATCGAAAATACATCGCAAAGAAAGAGGAAGACCGATGCACCCACATTCACTCACGGATACACTCACTTACACAAACAAAGACCAGGTATGGAAGCGGACTTTGATAAGCCGAGAGAAATCAGTGAAGCTTGGAGTACAATGCAAATGTTTGGTTCTAGAGACATCAGTTACAGGTGTATCCATCATTAGAACATCTCCGCCTCGCCTTATATGTACACGTCAATCAAGGTGCTGAGCTAGAGCTGGTGTTCAGGCACGCAGTTTATCATCCACTATTCATGTAGAGTTCCAGGCTGAGTTTCTGAGTCAGCAGAGAAGCCGAAATTCCAGGTTCGAACTGACTGACCGACGGGAGATATATATCAAGATTAGCAATGCGTTACAGATTCTGGGATCTATACGGGGTAGTCACATAAATAGGCTCATTTATCATATCACTCAATGTTATAATGACAGATATATAATGCAATATTGTCTAGGCAATATTTTGATCTTGTATGCCAAAGGGAAAGTTGTTTGTTACTTTTATTCCATCCATCTCAATAAATGATCCTGATGGCCATTCGTCCGTCTACCTTAGTGTCTGATTTGGAAGATGACGTTTATTCTCGGGCGATATTGAATACTGTGAGATCATTCCTATCATTCTCTTGCTACGGCCCTGTCCCATCCTCTTCCTTTCCCTCTCCTTCTCCTGCTTCTCCTTCTCCCTCTTCTTCTATTCCACCCTCTCCCTCTCCCAATTTATGAATGTTGATTTAAATCGGACGTCCCCTTCTCTGTGCAATTACTTGCCGGAGGGTGCTTTTCACACCTGCAGAATGATTTTACAATAAATTATCATCTCTTCTCGCAGGCTCAATGCGTTTAGATGCGCACTGTTGATTTGACAATTTTAAACCAATAAATGACGTCTCTAGCAAAGGAGAAGTAAAAAAATAAAGGTTATTCCACAACGGAAGAGAACATCTGTTCCAGCAGACAGTATCCGTCGAAGGATCAGTCAACGAAGGCATTTGAACTTGGCGAGCCTCCTCCTCGCTCGAAAACTTGCATCGAAATCTTAACGAAATATGGCTTCACCGATGAGGTTTCCATTTACAATTCTTCTGGACGACCTACCTGGCAATAGGCTCGGGGTCGAGGATGTACCACTTGTCGATGGGGTCGGTGTTGATGAGCCTGACCAGCGCCGCCTCCGTCAGAGCCACGACGCCCGTGCCGGGGTCGGCGCTCCACTGCCCCGCCGGGAGGCCCTGGAACCTCCCATGGCTCCCTGGTGAACCTTCGGGCATCATGGTCACGCAAGCACTAACTTGGGGTTATGTATCTCACTTTCTTTATTCTCACTAGAGTTGTTGGTCCCGCACTCTCCTTACCCAACACAAGCGCGTAACGTAATCCCTTGTGACGATTCTCGTGTTGACAGGACGACCATTCGTGATTCAGGTAGTTACGATGACGTTTATGAGACCCATGATGAGGGCTTTCCTTCGAACGCATCTATTAGGAACACCGCGAGTGCAGAACCATTCCTTTTTGTCACGTTAATTAGACATCCTTCGAGCCGTGGAGATTTATATTTTTTCCCGAGAACGCTAAAGCACGAGCGATCGAAACGCTTCAAAATATTTCTCGGAGACTACTAAGCCACAGGAAAGCGGCAACACGCAACACCCTCAGCTTGCTCGCACGTGTTGCTGAGGTGCTACGTCCGTGTGTACGTGTGCGTGTTTGTATGTGTATACCGCTGGGCCAGTGAGCGCGCTGATCTCCTCCTTGCCCGTCACCACACCAGGCTAACACTGCAGGATCAGCTTCGCGCCACCTTGCCCGCGCCTCTCCGCCCCCGCCCCCGCCCCCACACCTGAGTGAGGGTTGCCCGCTCGTGCCAGACCAGCGCCGCCCGGACACTCCCTCGCCACGGCCGGAGGTGCAAAGCAGGATGGAAATCTTAACTCTAAAGATGATGGATGAAAAGATCCCTCTGTCATTTACATACTCTTTCATTATTTGCTTTATTATTGCGGTGACTGATATGATCGAGTGTACCTGGCGGCTCACGCAAACTTTGATTCAGCATTGGATTTTGTCTCTGATATTTAGTGTTTCATATTATTTCAAGAAACATTGTTTGTTGACGTGTAGGAATAATTCGATTGAGAAAATGAACTAATATTGAATTCATTACATCATACATGATAAACAAGCACAATGCTCAACCTGAATACGTTACATCAAGAACTTAATTCTGGCTGAGCGTCAATAGGCTGGAGGACATTCAAGTATGTGTTTTATGAGGCTTAACGGATTGCAACTTCATGTTCATTTTAGGAAGAAGCTGTTACATTTATCAATAATATCAAGGACAATCATATATTTAAGAGAAAAAATAATATCTTCACCGAGTGTTTTCATCCGATCAGCGCTGTTTGAATATCTGGTTTCGTTTTGTAATACACTAGCGTAATAGTTACATTTAAAGTCAAATAATATCGTGTACATGCGCATGGTATTACAACGTTTTGTCTTTCGATGGTAAAAAGTACACCTAGGAACAGACAAATCTTATAAGGGAAGTAGATGGAGTAAATAACGAATGGAGGAAATAGATGATAAAAACAGTGCATGGAAGAATTAGATCATAAAAACGTATATGGCAAATGGACAGTGAAAATAATGATATTCAAAAGATGATAACATCGCCGGACTTAGACACACTACCTGTGAGGTTATTAGTTAACGGAACGTATAATTAGCAGTCAGTGTGACGTGACCGGCCTGTCGTTTCATGACGCCTTCCCTTGGGGTCATGGACAAGAAACCCCAGTCCATGAGAGGCCGGTGATTGTAAACTGACGTGAAACGATCGCTTTCTGGTGTGAGGTGTGAAGAGGATAATTGATGCTTAATTCTTATTATCATCATTATTGTTATTTTACTACTGTAATTATTATAATTATTATTAATGATTTTACTATTAATATCGGCAGCAGGAGTATCATCATCACTATCATTTTTATCATCATATCAGTGCAGTGGCGTAACTAGGTGCCCGTAATTAGGAAGGGCAACAAGGGGGCACAGCTGATTACGAGAGAGGGGGGGGGGTACCAGGTAGTTTTGCCACTATTTCATCTTCATTATCTTTATCATTATTATCGCTACTATTAATATTTTTATTGTTATTATCATTATGGTTATCAAGTCATTATTATTACTATTATTACCATTCTTACCATTATGATTACCATTATTACTATTAACATCATCGTGATCATTATCATTGTTATTGGTGGCATTGTCATTACTATTATTGTTTTTATTATCATTATTGTTATCCTTTTTATTATCATCATTATTATCATTATTATTCAACATTGTTCTTAACATTATTATCATGAGTTTTGCTATTTTAATTGTTATTGTTTTTGTTATCATTATCACTATAATTATTTTCATGATGAGGATGGGGATGATGATGATCATCATCATCATCATCATCATTACATCATCATTGTTATCATTATCATTGCTGTCATTATTAACATCATCCTTATTGTTGCTATTATCAGTATCATTAATGTTGCTCTGTCTCTATCTTCTACAGACTGAGGCAAGAGATGTAAGTGTCGAGGCGTTGAAGTGGCCGGTGTGGACGGAATGTGATCTCAACCGAAAAAATTCTGGAGTAAGGAGTAGGAGTGGAGGGAATGGAGTGCGAAAAATGGGTATAAGGTCGAAAACACCAAGCTCAAAGATGATGTACAGAGAACTGTCGGGTATTAACGTTATTTTTTAGTCTAATTGGAGAAATGTGTATATGATATTTTATTGACCCTTAGGAAGGACGTTCTTATTAGCATTTGGAGTTCAAATGGTTATCTCACTTTAGCCAGTAATAATCAGATGTTAATGTTAATGCAAGCAAAATTAGATTTTATATTTTGTCTGTAATCAAATGTATTTGTTTATATTGACAATGCGCTTATAAAGACCTACAATAGGTAACTGAATATATAAACGAAAAGCATAGCTTATGATGAATGGTAGTCTTTAGATAACCCGTTTCCAATTTATTGCACAATCCTTTTTTCCATGATCCTGCATATTTTTTATTCATATCATATAAATACCAATTAGTTTCTATTTACATACAACTCCAAGATATGATACCATAATCACTGTACAGTTAGGCAAAAGTGAATGTGATTTCTTTCTTTCCGCATATCGATTCCCAACAGTCTTTTCTGTATCCAAAATTGAGGTAAAGGCTTTGTCGATGTCTTGGCTACATATCCCTTACTTACTGCAATGGGTGTATTCAATGCGTTCTGCTTGACGTGTGCATGATTTCATAAGATGATGATACGGAGATTTTCAAAGGGCATGACTTCATTCATAATCATAATAATCGTGTGACCAGGCTTTACCTTACGAAGTTTACTGTTGACCTGCATACATATGAAAGCTTGTTAAATGAGCATAGATTTGTAGTTAGAAAAAAAAATCTAAAACTTTATCAGTTCAATATCTAATTATCAGAGATCATCTAACCAATTTGCAAAACTTCGCTGAAAAAATGACAAGTGTCCAATGTATATATAAGTTCGATTTGGTACTTCAGGAACATGAATCGTTCGCAATCCAGCCATGACACTATTATGCATTGTTTTATGTTTGTAGCTGCAAACCATACAAGTATATATAAATCTAGTGTAACCACTCCAAAATAAAAGTACATCTGTACGTTGACAAATGATCCGAGCATGTATTAGGCCAAACCAGAATTGATTTACAAGTAAAAAAGAAAAAAACATCCCATGCAGCACTGTTAAATATGGCTATTACATCCTTACGAAGAAGCACACCTAAACATGCGCATTTAACAACATCGAGTTTACTACGAGTATTATTCTCAAGTCAGTAGGCAATGCTAAGTGAACTGACAACACTCATCGTGAGTAGTAGTCGAGTTTTGTCCCACTAAGAGTTCGCATGGATATAGGTCGCTCTGACTGACAATCTGTAAACCTGTCTAAGGCTTAATGTCCCCTGATCTTTCGCTGAAATCCCTAAGTTTTTAGGTCCGTTAGTTTGGATAGGTAAACATTGCAAGGCTGCTTACTGAAGCGTGTCCAGAATAAAGATGAGTTTGTTTTCTGGTCTACTATCACTGGTTTACAACGACTCTTGGTGCTCAAGATATACATTACTGATTCATGTATATATATATATCAGTGTATATTAATGCTTCGTGGTTGATGAAGATGACGGAAGCCTCGGTGATCACAGTTATTCAACTCCGGGCCAGCGTGGTCCACAGAGCTGCCACTTCGAACCTTCACTTTCTCCGCGGAACGCACAACTCTAAGCAATAGCCACTGCCAAATTCGTGTGACGGAGAAAATCTATAAGAATATTCTTTTTTTTCTACCAATTCTCGAAAAATAGCATAAATCTATATCTACGTATTACATAAAATAAAAACAAGCTAGTCTGATGCCGCGAGAATTTACCTTGAATATACAAGCCGAGAACCAGAGGAAGCTTTTTTCGGATTGGGTTCCGAAAGCAGTTACAGTAATGTTTTTTTTCATAGACAGTGATATGCGGGAAAAAAAATATGATATCAAATACATATACGGGCACTAGATATTAGAAAAGAAAATTATTTTTTCTGATATTTTCCATCTTGAAGGAAGACAAGAAGAGAGATGAGTCCAATATTTCTGGAATCGGGGAATAATCAGCAAAAATCAAATCGACGATATGAGATACGATCTACCAAAAAAAAAAAGAAATAAAAGAAATATATTGATACAGTAAATAACTCGGCATCAGGCCAACTATAGAGATGTAATGTAAAACCTTCGTTACCTGTTATAACGGCTGAGTTAGCTTTGATAAGAGCAAGGAATCATTAAAAAAAGAGAAGTAAATAGAATTGCTCTCACTTTCATATATATATATATATATATATATATATATATATATATATATATATATATATATGTATATATATATATATATATATATATATATATATATATATATATATATATATATATATGTGTGTGTGTGTGTGTGTGTATGAATATATATACATATATATATATATATATATATATATATATATATATATATATATATATATATATATATATATATATACATATATATACATATACATATATCTATCTATGTACACACACACACACACACACACACACACACACATATATATATATATATATATATATATATATATATATATATATATATATATATATATGTGTGTGTGTGTGTGTGTGTGTGTATGTGGCGTAGCATGTATGTATATATATATATACATATATATATATATATATATATATATATATATATATATATATATATTATATATAACTATATATATATACATATAGATAGATAGATAGATGTGTGTGTATATGTGTCTATGTGTGTGTGTGTGTGTATATGTATATATATATATATATATATATATATATATATATATATATATATATATATATGTATATTGCCTATCTTTCCACCGCAACCGGAAGAGCCAAATGACTGGCGACGCCATATTTTATCAAATACTTTATCATTTTCCTGGAAACTGCCTAAACAGTTCTTTATCAACCAACAACAACTCATAACTCTATCGAAGACAAACTCTTTACCCAAAGAGATGGAGTGTGAGGTGCCATAAGGTTAATCCTAGGACGTACAGTGTCTTGGCTTATAGCAGGAATGTAGACAGGTAAATCATTATTTGAATTGATAGACTTGTTAATGAGCATGTCCCTAATTAGAATAAGTCAAACAGGTTTGTTCTGAATCGGTTCGAAATTGTTTATACTTGATCGAACAGGTTTATTCTGAATCAGACTGAAATTCCCTACATTAAATCACCCTCTTTGAAAACGCAAACACATTTTGCTGAAGAATTTAATCATCTTCCCATCGTCAGAATATATAAAGCAATTATTTTGAAATAGTTGGTTACTTTTGAAGAGTACTCTAATAAGAGTAGACATCAGAATATTAACAATCTTCAGGACGTAATTAATTGAGTAACATATCATTACATGATTTAATGTTCTGTAGTTCAGAAAATTCGATAATAAACTATTTAGCAAGCTACTACGCATCTTAAACAATACCCCATATCATGCGTATATCGTTTCGTGGCGTATATACATTGTACTTCGTACCCAAATAGCAATGATTTCCGGGTGACTGGCCATAACTCCAACATTAGAGGGGCTAATGAACTGGTTGGTTTCCTCTATGTAGGTCTTCATGTACCTAACAATGCCCTATGTATTATCCAAGGCCAAAATTTGTAACTATTTGCCTATCAGTCGCAGACTGCTGCCTTCTACAGCTGCCTTACTAAAACAATACATCCTAACCATTTTTTACAGGGAATATCACATTCAGATAATATATTTGAAAATCCTCTTTTAGTTTCAATATTATTATCTACTCATTGAATAGTTTAGGAAACAATCCTTAATCAGTGCGCATTTGTGTTGAACAGTATCGGGAATTACTGTACGACTTGCATGTACGAACCATTGGATCAGTCTGTTAAAGTGCAATATTGTAAGTTTGACTTTATCATCTTCCGTTTGATGCAAAGCGATGATTCAATTAACCAATCTAGCGAATAGCATGGACCAAAAAGCTGTGTTATGGTGAACATATGGACGATACCAGTCTAGACTTACAGTATATCTGGATTGTTCTATGGTAGAAATGACAACCGATAAACCTAGATTAAGCAATGATAAGTATAAATAAATATAAATTATGCTTTGAATAGAGTTATTTTTATTTTATAACATTAGAAGTAAAGGTATAACAAACGGTGCATCAAATTAATACATAGAGAAATTTGTTAACAGAAAGACAAATTTCGTACAGCTAACTATCGGCGCTCAAGCCATTATGTTGTGTAGATGTTCCTTGACCAAGAAATCCACCAAGTTCTAAAATATGGAATTCTACTTTCTACTTACAAAAAAGAATGAAAGAATGGCGGGATGATTTATGGATCTCTGTCCTGGGTTTATTTGGAAATAGGGGAAGAACGATTCAAAACTTGTAACAAGTAATGTTTAGATGTAAAAAAAGTCATTTTCGTCAAATCTTGGGTGTTGCATTACCTAGATGTACCGAAAAAAGTGGATGCATGTTTC
Organism: Penaeus japonicus; assembly: GCA_017312705.2. Classification (NCBI taxonomy): domain Eukaryota; kingdom Metazoa; phylum Arthropoda; class Malacostraca; order Decapoda; family Penaeidae; genus Penaeus; species Penaeus japonicus. The sequence goes on along the minus strand of BOPN01000445.1, from coordinate 105,950 downwards.
AACATCATAATTGGATGACTACTTTGATGTCTGATCATCCCATACCACTAAGAAATATAACAGTTTGTGATAAAATATACCCATAGAAAACGGTATTTCAAGAAAATATCAAATCACTGTTTTAAGTGAGACTACACTATAAATTTACTATATGCAAGTGAAATATGAAAACTATTATTTCTAATTGTGTTCACATTAAAGTGAACAACAAAAGATTTAAAGTATTTATAGGCTTCAGGTTGGCTTTGTATGTGCCAAGTTTTATGCTTATGAAAGATTGGAGTTGTGGTGAGAGAGGATGGGTTCTGCTTTCCATCGGGCATTTGCTATTCCGGACATGAGGTTTTCAGCAGTACCTTTTGCAAAGTAGTAGGTTTTCTAAGTGGTAACTTAGCACAGGCTTGCAACGCATTACTTTTATCGTACCTTTGTCTGGGCTTGCAAAATGGTACATTTTCTAGGTAGTACCTTTAGCTGGCTTTGTAAATTAGTTCTTTTCCTAAATGGTATTTTTTCCAGGGTTGCAAAGTGGCAGCTAAGCTAGAAAATACAACTTCAAAAAGAGCCAGAAAAGAAATGAATCATGCAACAATAAAGAGTAATGAATTAAAGCATTTACATTCGCCGTGACTATTCTGGAACCCTTTCTCAAAATATTAGCCCCTTGTTAAAAAAAAATTAATACAAAATATAGAATGGTATATGTTAGGACGACAGTTCCTTGTGTAACCACAAACTCTCCATAACATATCCCAAAACATGATCTTTAACCTGTACATCTCATTCAGGATATATCCCAAAAACAGTGCAGTCAGCTACTTGATTCACGGTAATGCAAAGAGCGAGTTTGTTCGTAGTTAGTTAGCTGAATTTGGCCACAGTTCGTTAAAGTTATTCCTGTGTTAATCGATGGACATGTGTCATTCTCTCATTTTAGGAAGATATTTAGTGGTACAGTTCTTCCGGACCTCTGCAATAATGGGGTGGAGGAAAGGGAGAGAGGATGAGGGGAATGGGGATGATGGCTTGTGGGTGGTGGTTGGTCGTGGCAGGTAAATATTTGTATTACATCTCTAATAAGTTAATAATGTTATGACATTTCCTCGTTTGTTTTAAAGATTCAATTGTATTTATTTTATTTTTTCTTTTATTAAAAGTAAACATGCTGGTACGAATTTGGAAACATAATAACCGACGCAAGTGAACGCTTCTTGTCCATTTATGCAAGACAAACGGCATTAGACAAAGTTGCTAACCTAAGGTCACATGAACCTGATAATAATAACAGCACACTCAAGAATTCCCATTAATCATTATCAGCACTTATGTTTGTAGTGGAAGCTATTGTAAAACTTCTTATTGGTGGTATTTGGTCAGCACTAAATAGATTAACTTCTTAAACTGATAAATACATGATTGCTGTGTTTTCTTTATTTGTTTGATAATTACATTGTATGATTATTAGTAAGTGCAAACACGAGATACTTAATCGTGTGGCATATAGAAAAAGGATAGGAAATGACAGGCTTTTTTTTAGGCCCACCAGAGCTCTGGCACCCTCAAAATTGACACTGCACCCCTGGGAGTAATGATGGATAGACGTTAAAGCATGTGTGATACGTTGGGAAATGGGAAAGAGCATGTAACTGTATAAATTGGTATTTCTATTAATGTCATTATAAGTCACAGATATATGTTATTATAAGTCATTAATTATCAAAATTTGAACAGTCATCCAGTGGATAGAGTAATTCTAAAACGACCATCAAAATCCATCGCAGCAGCTGTTCTGTAATTACGTCCAAGAAAACAGGCCTTTACAGAAGTATGTAAAAAATAAAAAAAGAAGACCGAAATCTTACACTACTGTTTGAGCGTCATTATCTTATGCATTCCGATTTATCTCTGGGAGATGTGTGACTCAAGGAATGTATTTTATACAGCTGATATCAAGAGATAATTATTTCATCGTATCTGTAGTCCAGCCAGATATGTATTAAAAAGTATTGTGATTAGTTCTACTGTAGGGCATATATCAGTTATACTTCTGTTATAATTCTGTCAGTGTATTTATTCTTCTTCCTTTACTACCAAATCTTACTTATTAGTCCTTTCATCTCAGCTTCAGCTTTTTTTGAAGATTCTTATCATCATCATCTGTTTCGCTCTCTCTTTCTCTCTCTCTCTCTCTCTTTCTTTTTCTCTCGACTACTCTCGTATCGCTACCCCTTTATCATGGCTTTAAAGACAATCTGCGTTCGCACACTTAGTATACAACAGCAGATAACAGGTAACAGCATAGATCTAATCTTGCCAGTAACCTGACATGGGAAAATCATACGCTATCTCAGATGTGAACCTTTAGTGCAAGATCATAACAACGTGGGTGGGAACTATAACTGTAACAGTGATATTCTCTTATTCATTAGCTACGTCAGTTCTTCATATCCCGGGAGCTCTTGTCGGTTTTCGCAAGTGATTCCATTGAACACCATACCAAAGAAGAGAGAGAAGGCTCTTGTGTAAAGTATCCTTGACGTTGGAGTCGCCCATACTCACAGCCGCGTGTGATAATAAGAACCACGGACAGACACCACGCAGTCTGTCTTTGTCGTGACTGGCGTCGAGTTAAACCATTTGGTTTATAAGAAGTTATTTTTACGTATGAGAGGTATAAAAGTGCGCATTTAATTCGAGAATGTCTGAGATTGGAAGATCATGGCTTTTTGTTATTCACAGCAGGTTTCGGAGGATCGACTTTTTACAAACTTTGGGTTTGTTCCATGGAAGTAAGGTGGTCAAAACATATTGTACCTACGGACAACCGGACAAGTTATCTCGTCCCTTTTCATATGAAGAGCCTGGTGTTGAAATCCAAACATAAGAAAATCACATGAGTGACGAAGAGCTATCATATATATTAGGGTAATGAGGAACGCTGTTAAATCCTAACCACAAAGTTGAAGAAAAGCGGGATTCAAGTTCAAAAGAAAACTATGTCCGGGAAAAATTCTTCCGAAAATGGGGAAACAGAGGAGAACACGGTACCTGACGGAGGATGGGGATGGATGGTCGCCCTCGGCTGCTACGTAATGGTTGTAAGTATCCTTGACTGTGTCACTTATTTGAAGCATCGATATCTTTCACTTTGTACCCCGACTACCCATTGTTATGATTTTTTTGACACAAAAATATCTTTAGTTGCGTTTTACAATGCTTATTGCAGTCATTGGTAGGAGGAAAATATGTCGTTCTAGGATAGTCATTCCAAATAGGATTACTTTAGGATAAAAATATCAGTTCCAATAACTTTCAAATTCCGTTGGATACTTTTAAGGAAAATATAACCATTATACTAATTAGAGTAGTATGCGCTAATTCGCAGTTTTTATTTACAGATATGAAATAAATGCCCTGGTATTAGATATGAATTCCAAGCCTTACTAAGTACTGACTTGAAAAAAATATTTCTCTGCACCCTATACTCTTACAGGTAACGCTGCCCGGGATGTCCCTTAGTTTCTCTATCCTTTTCTCGACCTTCCTGCTGGACTTGGGCGTGTCTTCGACCACCACAGCTTGGATCTTCAATTCTCACCTTTTGCTGTGGAATCTGGTGGGTCCGCTGACAGGTCCTCTCACGATGGAGTTCGGGTTCCGGAGAGTCAGCATGATCTGTGCCGCCGCTGCCTCCGTATGCTTGATCCTCTGCTCCTTTGCCACTTCGGCTGAATTCCTCCTTGTAGTATTCGGCATTGGCGGTGAGTTCTTGTCTTGTTGTCCGAGGATTGACTTTATGATGTTGCTTGCTACACATGATAAAATTATAGTAAAGGAACAAAGAATTGTCACTTCGAATAGACGAAAGGCAACCAATGAGGTGCCATTTTGCTAATCACTTAGTTTTCAGTCATTGACATCTTCAACAGAACAAATAACGGCTTGTTTCATTCTTATCATACTTTATACTTTATATATGCTTTATCTCCTGAAGGACTGTTCGGAGGTCTGGGATGTAAACCGTGCTACCTAATGATCGCTCACTACTTCAAGCGGCGTCGCGGGCTAGCCACTGCTATCATGATGGCGGGCATGTGCACAGGGCAGTTTGTAGGACCTCCGCTGATTCGCCTTTTGCAAGAAACTTACGGCTTCAGGGGTGCTACCCTCATTATCGGCAGTATAATGCTTCATAGCATGGCTGGAGCTGCACTCTTTCAGCCAGTCCAGTGGCACATTAAGAAAACAGCAACGTCGAAGGAACTGGGAAAGCAGGAAACGCTAAAAGACAAACAGGAGGATGCATCACTCATTAACACTCCAGTGAGTAATCCACAACCACCACTACCGCTCCGAAATAAGAGGCTTCGACAGGTGAGCGAGTCTTCCGCCTCCTTACACCTATCCACTGTGGATATATCTGGATATCCAACTATTTGCGAAGAACCTGACGTCTGTGGCTCAGAAACGTCTCAAGACAGCTCGAAGACCAATGGTGGTTTGATCTTGATTACCCGGGTCCTTCGCTCAACAATCAATGACTTAACAATCCTAAAATCTCCCCCAGCCTTAATCATCGCGTTAGGGGGCCTACTGTCTCAAAACGGTTACCTTAACTTTATGCTCCTGATGCCCTTCGCTATACAGGCACACGGATATACGCTGCAGGATGCAGCCTGGTGTGTATCTGTGTCTGGTATATGCAATTTAGTAGCACGACTCAGCACAACGACTTTGTCTGACTGCTCCTGGTTTAACATGCAACTGGTCTACGTGTTTGGCGCTTGTATCTTCGGATCTGCTTCTATTGGTAAGCTAACATTTAGACATGTTTTAGTTGGTTGTTTTACGTGTATAGACTTTTTTTTTTTTTTTTTTTATTATCATTCAACATCAACCTGCTATACAGCCTTTACTCTAATCCAGATATTCAATAATCTTTTTACAGTTCCTCATACTTTTAAACTATATAAAGAGTCATGGCATCCCAAAGGGTCGATGCTAACTTTCTTTTAGTAGAAACATTGAATATGTATAAGTAACTCGCTGGTGATGACTGTATACCTAAATTTAAATGCACTCACAGTCCATACAGCCATACTAAGTACACATCCTCTCGACTATCAGTTTTCACCTTCGTGACGGACATCAAGTGGATGATGGTGATAGCGGGCGTCTGGGGATTCGGCGTTGGCGTAAATATCTCCCTCTTCACCCTGGTTATGGCCAGGATCGTGGGAGTGGAAAACTTGGCTGCCCTCCTCGGTGCTTCTTCCCTGCTTGTGGCTGTCGGTTTCATCACTATTGGACCTTTTATAGGTCTGGTTGAACTTGAAGATCCTAACAGTTGCCATATCTTGCAATGATTCTGTAATTTTCAACGAATTTAAAACTAAGATGTGTTTCATTGCTGTGGACGCTTCAATTGATATTTAAATCAAGGTGGTACTATAGCATTAGTATTAATACCAAGCTTAAAACATATTGTACAATATCATTGTGCGCTTTTCTCTGTCTGTATGTAAACACATTATAAACGTACCTGAAAAAACACATACATTTATCATATTTATCGAATGGAATGGGAATCTTATTGATGTCCAAATCATATAATAATCTGCCTCGATTGTCCTAAACCTGATTTTTAAAAAATGCTGTACTGTTGTTAGTGTCCTCTGGCAAAAATTCTACTACTAAAGCCATGAGTTACGTAGTAAAGAATTTTCTCTCGTAGATATCTTGAGAGCAGGACCATCATATGGGAAAGTCATGCCTGTATTTAATATCCTGAATAGAGGATATTTTTATCAAGTGAAACAGAACTGCGCTAACAGAGTTACCAGAATAAATGTTTTGCCTGTTTCAAGATTTCACACACATGTACATACACACACACGCGCGCGCGCACACACACACACACACACACAGTCGATAACTATAAAACTTGGCT
>BOPN01000445.1:90000-95000 GCA_017312705.2 Penaeus japonicus | reverse complement strand
TTTGTCCTCCCATAAAACAGTAATACTTCTATCACACTTAGTATAAAAAAAATAATGAGCTGATATGGACCCTATGCTTCAATTTTAGTCAACTGCATCATTGATATAGCCTAGCATAAGACACATAAAAGTCTCTCAATACAATAAGACACAAAAAATACAAAAATAAAAGTGTCCCTAGTTTTACAATGAGTGAATGAAAGAGAGTGGGAAAAGTCAAGGTATGTTGTGTTAAGCTGCCTTGCTCTGAAATAAAACCCAACCTGGAGACTGGGCAAGCAAATCTATGCCTGTCTGCAGCGAGTTACTCTTATGAGAAAAATCAAAACAGAAGCATTAACAAAATGTATAATTGGCTTTACAGTTTTTCTTTCCTGAATAAATTGAATGTGCTGTTTAAGGTGATTGAAGGGGCAAAGTTCTCACCTTGTGCATATTTATTAAAAATTTGTGTAGTTTGGCTAATATATATGACTGTAACTGTCCAGAGTAGGACTGTAGTGGAAGTTTGTTGGCCTTTGCTCTGCAATCACTTGTGTATTTTTTTTTTATCATGTCCAGTTACACCATTATCCTTCACTTATGTATATTAATCTATATAACTGTAAGTGTCATTTGGAAGACATTTTTTCTATATCTTTTCAATTAATGTTTTAGAGATACATACAGTACAGGATATACAATATGTGAAATCAACAGTTATATGAATTTTGAGACATTTTCATTTATAACATAGTCATTACAAATTAGAGATGAAAAAGCAAGTGAAGATAAATTATTAAAACTATCATTTAACTTTTGTGACTATGATCATGACCATCATATGTATGATTTGGAGACTTCCAATTTACCATCACATGAGGAACCCATCCAAGTGCTATCCTGTCAGAATGTATGTTAACCCATCCCCGACGGGGGAATTCTAGCCTTGAATGTCCAAATGCCGGGGCGTTCGAATTATTAGGCCTAAATCAATTGAATGGCTGGCACAATACTGTGCCGCCCGGCAATTGGGCTTTTGAATGCGCGGTACACATGCTGTACCACCCGTCCTGTGTGGGTTAATGGAGGTTTATAAGCCTTTCCAGAGCACCAAAGGCACATGGTATTCACTTGACCAAATCTATTACTATGTTTATTTAATTCATAGATTTTTTGTTTTCAGTTTGGGGCAGCTAGGTCATAAATGAAAATATAGTAGAATTCATCAATCAATTCCATGTGCTTCTGCTTCTACTATAAGTATGCCCAAAACCAAAATGTTGTGTTTTTTTAGCATTATGTGATAGAAATCAAGTTACTCAGTTGTTCAGAGTATAGATGAAGAATAATTAAAAGAAAAAGCTTCAGAATGTATTTCTATGTCTAGAGTTAATTTTCAGAGTTAATTGCTAAAGGCTGGCAAAGTTTAGAGTTCTATGTTGTCACTGTACAGGAAGAGCCTTTTTGATCTATTTCAATATCAATTAATTCAGCTCTAATTTTTATGATTTGGATATTTTTTATATGAATAATTAACTTGAAAATGATGGCTTAGGTTTTGGCTCCAATTGGTCTAAATTATTCACCCACTCAAGTTGCGGTCAACCATTGCGTGCATGATCACCTGGCATGCTGGCCATACAAAAAACCATGACGTGATATCATGGCTCTGGCAGCAAGTGCTGCCATCACATGACATAATTTCATGTTATCCGGCATTAATGGGTTAAAAGTTACTTATTGGATGAAACATGTTTCTGTGTTTGGACCTGAGAACTACACTTTTGGGATTTTGGAATTAAAGGTAATTCTTTGTCTAGAAGTATTTTCTAAACCTAGAGGACAGAAAAGTTTGAGTTGTCCTCCCAGTGGGAGTGGCATTAGGCAAAGTTACATCCCAACACAAATGGATTAAAGATCCAATTTTTACATGGTAAAGGCGATTGTAAATGTTATGATAGTAATTATAAAATGATAGCATGATGTAAAGTCATTAAAGCTAAGAGGCATATTCACCAGACCCATTTGTGGATCTCCACACCTAGATTCAGAGCGCATGTACACATCAGTAGATTAATAACTGTTCTCTAATGTTTTTCACTTGATGTTGTAATTTAGAAATTGTAAAACCTTTCCAGGCAACTTTCTAAACTTTGAATCAGATATGAAGCGAGAAAAGTTGTTACTGAGGATGGTAATACATAGGCATAGCTGCCTCAGTAGATGAATATCCCATGTTGTTAGGCCTGCACATTTTGAAATACCCTGGTGAAATGTTTAGGTGGAGCCAAAACTGCCTGTCATTAACAGGTTAAGAGAATACATTTTTATGTATATCATAATTATAAATGTTTGAAATCAATTTATGCTCTGCATCTCTATCATATTTACAGTTCCTTGAAAGAAAGTTTGTTGCTTTGTGTTTTTTTAGGTAATATTTTTCTTTTTAGAATATCATTTTAATGTATTTGTTCAACAGATTCATGATTATTGATATTGATTTATATAGATATAAATGTTATTAATTGTTTTTCTTCTCTTTTTTCCTCTTTCAGAAAATAACAATGAGTGCATTTGCCAGCAAGAGTGGCCGGGTGGTACCTCCTCAGTCACCCAGCCAATCTGGTGTACCTCCAGGAGGCAATACAGACTTAGCTAGTCTATTTGAATGCCCAGTGTGTTTTGATTATGTATTACCTCCGATATTACAATGCCAGAGCGGTCACCTCGTCTGTGCCAACTGCCGCCCAAAATTGACATGCTGCCCAACCTGTAGAGGACCATTAGGTAGGTTCAAACACCTTTCCAGTATGTGTCATTCCAGAAAGATTTTCTTGTTAGGAAAGATGTTTGGCATTGATGAAAAATAGTAAAAGGGAAGGAATATGAACTGTGTGTTAATCTTCTAGTAAAATCATTTTCCTCAGGCAACATCAGAAATCTTGCCATGGAGAAAGTGGCATCCACAGTCATGTTCCCTTGTAAGTATTCCTCCTCTGGCTGCTCGGCAACCCTCCTACACACAGACAAAACAGAACATGAGGATACATGTGAGTTCCGTCCATACATGTGTCCGTGTCCTGGAGCATCCTGTAAATGGCAAGGGTCCTTGGAGCAAGTTATGCCACACCTCATGAGCGTCCACAAAAGTATCACAACTCTACAAGGTGTGTAATTCAAATTGAATGTGTAATATTGATTATGATAATATTGTTTGTGTGTTAGGAAAGTCATTTTTGTGGGTCAGTCACATTTTCAGGTGTCAGATATTATCTTGGTTTGTATAAGTCTTTCTTCTTTATTAAACATCCAAATACATTTGCCATTCCTATAATATGCCTATTGTTACAACTGTTTATTTGTTTAATGAATAGGTTCAGTTATCTTATGAATATTCTTAAGTCTTGCATCACATTTGAAACCAACTTGCTCATTAAAAATAAAAGATAAGCTGCAATTACAACAGAATGTCAGGTACCCTAGAAAATATGGTATAAAAGTTGTACACATAAAAAATAAAGCCATAAATGTTTACATTATAAATACATTTCTGAATCATACACAAATAAAAGGCTTAGTTTGCCGTGACTAGAATGTCTGATTTTGTTTATATGGTTTTTCTATTATCTATTTATCTAATGCTGCATGTGAGTATTGCCAAATATGCAAACATAAATGACACACAGAAGAGACCAGCCAGGAGACAGAGAAAAAAGAGGGAAGTGAGAAACGGATACATATCAGAGAATTTTAAAGGTTGGAGGTGCACTTCATATTATATTTGTTCATTCCAGGTGAGGATATAGTTTTCCTAGCAACAGATATCAATTTACCTGGAGCTGTAGATTGGGTCATGATGCAGAGCTGTTTTGGTCATCACTTCATGTTAGTTTTGGAGAAGCAAGAAAAATATGATGGACATCAACAATTCTTTGCAATAGTTCAACTAATAGGATCAAGAAAACAAGCAGAGAACTTTGCTTACAGGTATACTTCATATAGATTGCAATTTCATATGTGAATAATTGCATATTTTTGTTTGTTTGTTCATTAGAAATATATCATAATTATTCAGTTTCGTTGATATATTTGTCATTGAACATGTATGTTTTAATATTGGCAGTGTTTTGTAAACATTCATGGCATTGATTTTTTCATAGATTGGAGTTAAATGGTCTCCGACGAAGACTAACTTGGGAAGCCACACCACGATCAATACATGAAGGTGTGCAGTCAGCCATTATGAATTCCGATTGTCTTGTCTTTGACACATCTATTGCCCAGTTGTTTGCTGATAATGGTAACCTTGGAATCAATGTCACAATATCCATGTGTTGAAGGTATGATATTTTTGTGTATTTGTAAAGAATGTAAAATGTATAAAGCTATTTTTTCTTTGAGCTATTTTGTTAATTATAGAATTAACCTTTGTACAGATAGATTACTTTTCAAATCACATCTAATGAATATGTTGTTCTATAAAAAAAAAAAAAAAAATATGTATGTATGTATATGTGTGTATATATATATATATATATATATATATATATATATATATATATATATATATATATATATATATATATATATATATATATATAAATTTGTAAATTGTTTGTATTATTCTAGGACATCAACTGGTCTGGAGAAGGTTTTCACCAGCCAAAACTGAATGTGCTCAAAGCCTTTATGTGGTGGCCAAGATGCCAAGCATACTGATGGGGAACACCATACGTCAAGAATGACAGGATTGGCCCAAGTACAACAGCATATTTACAACTGTGTGTATGTGAAAAATCACTTTGTAAATAGTTTGTTTTTTCAAGGAATGAACCAATATTTTTTTTCCATTCATCACAACTAATGTAAGTACATTGTGTTCATCAGGTCTGCATTATCTTACTTACTTGAGTTCCAGTTATGGTAATTTTGTAGTGAACATATATAATGCTTACATTATCTACAACTTGGATGTGTGAGGAAATGTCATCAGATCCTAAATGTGGAGTAAGAAAACT
>BOPN01000445.1:72500-85000 GCA_017312705.2 Penaeus japonicus | reverse complement strand
ATGAGTTAATAGATTGAGTTGTCTTTATAGAAATTATATGCTCAAAGATGAACATTTTGTCTTTATCTCTCCTGATAAATTAGCAACCTTATATATATATATATATATATATATATATATATATATATATATATATATATATATATATATATATATATATATATATATATACACATATGTGTGTGTGTATACACATTTACATATATAAAATTATATAAATACATTTAACCAATGGACACAGTGGTCAGCCTAATGGCCAAACCATTTTGTGATAATATATATTTTTATCCATTTATGTACTGTGTGTGCATGGGTATCTGCTTGTTTCTCTTGATGTGGAAATTAAATAGTCAACTGGTTTCTTAACCCATTGGTTAAGAAACCGATAGGACGTCATCCTATCATGTCATGGCCTATCCCTCAAAACATACATTTTACATTGTTATGTATGTATATGCTCACGGAAGTTCCATTTGTTTTAATACATTTTTCATCACTAGTGAAAATAATGTAAACAAATACATAAACTTCATATTATCACCCTGTTAAATCAGGTGCATTGCAGCATCATGCAGGGAGAGATCTCGTGCTTAGTCACTGCAGGGTCTTGCTATCTAGCTGGCAGGAATGGCATTGGGCAAATATAAGCCCTGATGTCAAAGGGTTAAGTAAGTAAAGTACTCAGATGATTTATCCAGATACAAATATTCAGGATGCTATTATTACAAATATATTTTTCAGTTTAAGAAAAGGAATACACCCCAATCTAACTGGATTCTTTAAATTACAATTTTGACTTTTGTGTATCATAACATAAGACAGATCCACTTTTTATTTTATTTTTTTATACTAAATATATTATCCTTTTGTCTTGTTAATATTGAAAAAACAAAAAAGGCACACTTTACTAAGCAAGAGAAAAAAAATTACCAGCTTATAATCAAAATATCAATTACTGATAAATTTAATCTAGTGATTCACATGCATATGGTAATAAAAGATGTTTTAATAAAATAATTCTTGTGTAAATATACCCAAACCCAGGAAGGAACTTACTAGTTGTATCTTGATCAGGGACCTAATAAGGCATCACTCAAGGTTTTCAGAAAATAATACTGCACATTACCTTCCAGTTAGATGCTGAGGATGAAAAATCCCTATCTATTTTTTTTTTTTTGGGGGGGGGGGGGCACAGGCTAAAGATGATAGAAGCATTGAGTAGAGTATAATTCATTTGTTTAGTAGACTTTTTGGGACCACTGAAAATATGGTAATAAATGTGTAGATTTGACAGTGAATGCACTTTACATCACTTGATTTGGAAAAAAAAATCTTTATTATGTTCTTTTTAATGAAAAGATTATGGGAGATCTTTCCACACCAGGAATCTTATTTTTACTCTATTATTGATGTCCTATGCATATTTTTAGGTCATCATATGGAGAAAAAATGCATAGACATAGTGAACAACAGTTAAAAGACATTGCTATAACAATTTGGACATACATATTATAAGAGTAAACATTTTTCAGGTAAATAATTGATATCAGTGAATGTTTTACAAAAGCATTGTAAAGTAAATAATGTTTTTCTTGTAAAAATAATATGCATATAATTTAAAATATTGTTGTATAAAAATGTACCATATGTATGAATCCATATACAAGTGTATATGAATTCACGCATATTTGCATTTCAGTAGATTATTGTTGCATGTAGTACCATGGCAACTTATCCGCTATTGATGTAATATTATGTTTGTCTATGTAAGGCAAGTTTGTGTAATAATATTTTGCTTTTTTGTAGGTTTGTTTAAGTGTCTGGGCGGGAAATGAATTACCAGTTAGCATGTATGGGCACTCATCCACTAAGTGGCAAAAAGTTAAACTAAATTATGACCTAAGGCTCCTTAAGGAGTCATGATCTTCTGTAAGCTCAACTTCAGCCACTATTTTTGTTCTTTCTTAACTATTACTGAATATTTTTATAAGGGAAAAGTTTTTCTTAAGATTTGATTCATAGAACATGTACCTACCAGAGGAAGTTGCACTATATCATATCTTGCTGTGGAGGGGTTAACTAAACAGTGCTAGAGTTACCTTGTGTGCTGACTGCCCTGGTTAGGCATAATTGCCCAACCAGGGCAATAACCATAACCCTTAACCCTTCCACTATGGGCATTTTTGCAGAGGAGTATCACTTTTGTACTGCAGCTTGTTGTTCAAAATACAGGTCTATTTAATCCTTCAGTTGTATAGCTTGGGTATCATACTAAATACTCAAATCACTTTGCTAATATATCAATTGTAAATTCATATATTTTAACATTAGTCAAGAAAATAATGGAAAACACAACTTAAGATGCCCAAACTAGGCCAAACATCTAAAGGTGTGGCCTGTCTCAGAATAATTAAAACACTTATCCAAATCTATAACGAAGGTATCATTCTAAATTGAAATCTTTCTGAAACAGTATAGTGTTGAATTGGTTTCATTATGTGTCTTGATTGAAAGTGGCAATTGATAGTCTTACCCTGAATAGTGACATCTGGCAGATTGGCCAGGGAATCACCCAGCTTATACTTGCGATAGTATTTAAACTACTATTCAAAATTTTATTAACAAGTTATCATTAGAAAGAACTGTCTCAAACAGTGTAGTTGTCTGCTTTATGTGCCTTGGATGAGAAGCAGTAGCCTGAATCAATGACATGTGCATTGGCCAAGGAAAATCTTTTTGTGGTTTTTGTGTCAGATGCCCAGGATGAGCTATGGCGGCAAGCCCGGCGCTCGGGTTGAGCGAGTGGGCAGCCCAGGCTCGCGACTTGTGCGTCCGAGAATCTCGAGGCGTTAGGCTTATGCGTTCGAGAACCACGGTATTGCAACCGTGCAAAGCTGGAACGGCCCTGGCATGAATGGGTTAAGAATCATAGTAACCAAGACCCTGTGGCAGTATAGCCCAAAGCTTTTGTAACAACTTGGGCTCTTTTTAAATAATGAAAGTCTAAGCCAGAGACTGACACGGAATCTATTATTTATTTAATGTCTAATCTTCACATCATACTAGTACACGGCTAGTACACTGATCAGTTTCAGCCCCTAAAGTTATGTGAAAATATATACTTAAATTTTGTATAATTCAAAGCAACACTTTTTCCAGTATTTTGGGAGTTTACCCATTAGACAAAATACATTTGTGAATGACCATACATCTTGCCCTATACACCAACAGAAGAAAATAGCCAGAGGTAACCACTTTGCAGCAAAATATATGCTTGCTATTAATAACACCTAGCAAAGATGAACTTTATTGAAGCTAATTTAATATAAATTAAATTAAATTTACTAATATCTTTTTATTAGGGAGAGAATTCTAGCAACTTTACAACAGAAGTAACTCACTTTTTCAATAACCTGGTTTTTGCATATTAACCCTGATTATATTCCTCTTAACCCATTAACGCAGGGTGACGAGATATCAAGTCAAGTGGTAGCTGAAGCAGCTGCTGGGGAAGAGATATTTTGTCATGGCTATCCTCCTGGCCGGCGCACCGGGTGATTGGGCGTGTAGCACTTGGCCATGGCCGGTTCAAGATAATAGCCCAAAGTGTTTTGACCACTTGGAGCCAAAACAGCCCTGTTGGCAATGGATGAACTAAAGATTGTTGAACTGAAATGTGTATCTAATGGTCTAGTACAACTATTTACTTAAGAGATATGATGCTTTTGATAAATTATGTTTTTAACCTCTGGATAGTATGTGGCAATCGACACAAAATATAAATACTTGCTCTCTTAAGTTGAACATTTTCAGGATTATTAATGCACTGATTAATCAGAAATATAGTAAAGTCATTAGTATTATTATTTTCTAATAACCTTTATTATAGGTTCAAAGTAATAATTCTGGATAGCTGATGCATATTTGCCCTGAGCTAAAGTACTTTTAAACACTGAAAAATGTGTGCTTGAATTAAAATTAGTATTTCATTTTAATAAGGGAAATTAACCCATCCACGACGGGGGAATTCTAGCCTTGAATGTCCAAATGCCGGGGCGTTCGAATTATTAGGCCTAAATCAATTGAATGGCTGGCACAATACTGTGCCACCTGGCCACTGGGCTTTTGAATGCGCGGTACAGTACTGTACCACCCGTCCTGTGTGGGTTAAGTGACTATTCCATTGACTTTTTTGTCTAACAGTCCTTAACCCATTGCAGACGGAGATAAATTTGCTTGCCCAGCCTCCAAGATAGGTTTTATTTTAGAGAGAGACCGCTTGAAGCAATATAATTTGAATCATCCCAATCTCTTTCAGTCATTCATTGTAAAAGTAGAGCGGTTTTTGTGTTTTATTTTTTTGTGTGTTTTATTGAGTTTAGAGACTTATATGTGCCATATGACAGGCTCTATCAGTGCTGCAGTTGACTAAAATTGTAGTATATTATCCATATTAGCTCATTATTTTCTTTATACTCAGTGTGATAGAAGTATTGCTGTTTTATGGGAGGACAAAAGGCAACTTTATTTTTTCGTATTTTTGTGCTGTCATGAACGAATACGAAACATATAACCACCTACAATAAAGATAACAAGAAGAGGTAGGGAAGAGGAATGAAACCTGTGCTTGTGACTGTGAGTGTCACAGTGAAAGGCATCCATATTGGCATAGGAGCACATTTTAGACACTGGGTATGGACTGAGTCATCTTCTTCCTCTCGTTCTGCCTGCACATCCTTCATCGGCGGTACTTTAGAGCAAGGGTTCATCAACTTAGTGTGTGCCATCGCTCTATAGAGACAGTGCTTGCTAGAGACCGTGGATGGGTGCCATTCAAGGCTCTCTCATCTACTGGTGCTAGGAAAAAGTGGTGCCATCTAGGTTTTGGACGTTAAGCTAGCACAATATTACGGTAATTATAGTAATTATGACTGCAGTAGCTATTATCACTCATTCTTTTTTCATAGCAAAAAAAATAGCACAGTGATCCAATATCCCCGAACGTCATGTACGTCATGATGCCCGTCATCAGGCCAAAGCTCCTACGTCATGTATGTCATGACACCCATACGCAATGGGTTAACATTACTGAATATAGTTAAATCAAAAATTCATATTAGCTTTGAATATTTATGATATCTAAACAATGTGTGTATTCTGTAGAAACATTCATTGTATCTACTCTATATGCACATTTACATAATATGAAAATTAATACCAATTTCCATGAGTGAACCAATATACTATATTTACTATTTTCAAACTTAAATACATTTTCACCAAGAAATGAGGTTTACAAACTTTTACATAAAATGTCTTCCACTCAATACACACAGATGATATTATTTTTATATTAGTATGATGATGAAAATTGTTTTATTATCTTTCACTCCATATTTCTAATAATATATATATAGAAAAAAGGTAAATAATGCTCTGGACACTAGATAAACTTGTATTTACTTGTAAACTTCCCTTCATTTTCACAAATTAAACAAGTTGAAACTATCCAACATACAATAGTAGGACATGTAGAGCCTGCATTACACAAACCGGAGCTGTAAAATGATTCTCACAAGTTAAGTATTATTACCTATTAGCTGCACTCAATACAAATAAAATTAACTTTTACTTTATATACCATAATCATGCAAATTAATTGTGGGAGGGTGGAAACAAATGTTTGTTGATTTTTGATCATACATGTGTGATGGATATTTTTTTTATTCTAGTTTTATTTTTCAGTACCAATGAAAACATTTATAAACTTACAATACTCATATTTCATGTAAGAAAATAGTTTCACTTTTTAGCTGTTAGCATATATATGACAAATTAGGTTTAGGTTGACTTATGTTTTCAGTTTACCATGTACAGAAACAAGTCAGCAAGACATATGATATTCATAGACAGCATAATTATATAGCTAGTCATCATGAGAACATTAATTTCTTTCATATATCACTTGCTTATATGCAATTATTTAAACTAATTTACAGGATAGGGATGGAGGCCACATTATAAACAGATGTGATAATATTACTGACTAGAACACAGTAACTCAATTGTTCCCTAAAATATGACTTTTTCCTACTCCCACTCAAGAGCTGTTTATAGAGCATATCACCTTTAACCAATAATAATGCAATGAAGACATTAAAGACCACACATAAAAAAAACAAAAATTGCAAAAATACATTCTTGAAATTTTAAAGTAAATAAAGTGGTAAATCCCCCTTGCTTTTGGCACTTGCAAATATATTTACTAAATTCACAGTTTTCCTATTCTCCTGATGATGAAATAAAATATACAAAATACTTATAGCTACTGACATTCCACAAATGAAGAATCAAAAAAGCATCTTTTAAAAAATGGTGGGAGGGGTAGGAATAACATTAAGAAGAAAATGCACAAAAACGGTTTTACAAGATACCCATCTGAAAGCATCTCTGAAAAAATGTGATGTAAGTAAATAAACTATTAAGATTGCATTTCAGGATGATCAATCTTAGGAAATAAAGATAAGAAAAGGCTCAAACATCCAAATATTTTGTCTTGTCCATCAAGTTCTCAAAACAATACAAAGCTGATAGATAGCATGCCATCAATGTGCATGCAATTATACAACCAGAGAACACAATTTCTGTATGCAATCTTTTCCCTGATATGACCTTTAGTTCAATATATTACTGGAAAAACACTCCACAAACTTAATCACAGAATGGGGCAAAGCTGCTCTGAATATATATTGCATATATGTAACAAACCAAAGCTAATGTTGAAATTGAAATATTTGTCTACACACAAAAAACAAAACAAAAAGTATTAGTGTTATCTGACACTGAATATGTGACCATCATTTGAAATGTGCATGCACTCCGTAGAACAAAATTATTTGTCATATCTGTAGTGATAAAACTCAATACTCTGAAAAAGAAAAAAAAATCCTTTTCTTCTCAGTGATAAAAATGAAATTATCAGTTCTTTGCCAGGAATAACAGTATATCATACATGATGCATAATCTCAAACCAACTTACAAAATCCAATAACATTCCAACAATTCCATTCTTTATTTCATACAGCTGTAATGAAGATGGTAATTGGATAGGTCAACTTTAAACACAACAATATTCCCAAAATTTATATCAGTGAATCAATCATTCATGAAATGATTTTTTTTCTCACTTTCAGGAGGAGAACAGTTTTCTTTCAGATCTGAAACAATGTGACAAAAGGAGTAACTCAGTTGTATTTATGTTATCTCCAATAGAAAAGGACTACTTGAATTGAAATATTAGAATACATATCATGGCATTTCAAGATAAACAGGGAAATGTAAGGGCTACAGAGGTAGTAAAAAGGGGGTAAAAAAAAAAGTGAACTGACTCAGATATAAAACTACGATACATATTTCTTTTATGTATATCACAAAACTGATATGAAGATACATTTTGCTGTAATCTACATTGGGGAATATAGTACCTGAAGTAACAAGTACATGTGCTAATTTCTTTAAATCAAATACTGCAATATAATGTTGTTGTCTTTTACAACATATAGGAATGTTTTCTTTATTTTAACCTCTTTATAAAATATTATATGAATTAGAATTATACATACCAAATCTGATAGTCTATAAGATGCACCTTTTTTAAGATTTTTTTTTTTTTTTTTTTTTTTTGAAAACAAAATTACATTTCACCATACATTTAATGAAAATTATAATGTGATATGAAACTGTTTGTAATTTCACAATTGTACACATCTCGCAATTTTGTTGCTTGGTCTCTGATCCATAATACTGGTATCTTGCATACAGGGTAACCTTTGAACACATATTTTCTAAAAACAGTGCATCTTATAGGCCAGTAAATATGGTAAAGATAAATGGTTCAGGAGTATTAAAGGAAACAGACCTCTCTTTTTTTTGGACTAAACAGAAATATATGTAAACATCATAAATCAGTAAATTTGTTTAAACATCTACATGAGAGCAAAGAGTGTAAACCCAAGACTTAGTTGTATCTAACTATGCAGCAATAAAAGAGCTGGAAGGAGCTGACACAAATATTACAGAGTTGGAAACTGTCTCCTGACCCTGTCCTCCAGTGGGGTCATGGGGAATGCCACCAAACATGACAAGGTGACCTCTACCAAGAACTAGAGAATACAGGAGAGATGGCTGAGGTGGTGTGCCTGAGCTAGTAGAGAGGACTCCACCTTGGGTGACGGGCCACCATTTTGCTCTCTTGGTACTGATAACTTGACCTATATCTAACATATGAGGAATTACAGTACTTCTAGCAGGAGTTGGTTTGGTGGGCACTGCTGCACTTTGTTCCCCTTGCTGATGCCTAGACAATTCACGAAGTCTCTCCTTCATCCTTGACAAGACTTGAAGGCGGCGTTCTCTATCACTCGATGCATTGGGTCTAATGGATGGTCGTGGCCTTCCTCTTCCTGATCCACCTGGTCCACCTGGAGCCCCTTGTGGATTAACATCATCATTCTCATCACTACTTGATTCAGCCTGGTCTACAGCTCTCAAACCAGGCCGAAGGAAACCACGCTGACCATTCACATTTGGTTCCAACTGATGGCGATCTGGAGGAGGATGTTCATGTGGCTGAACTTCTGGCTGCTGTGCTGGAGGAACCCATACATTGGCAGGTTGTCTCCTTACAGAACCTGGTACAAGAAGTTGCGACATATTGCCACCTGCAGAGTTGCTGTTTGACCCACATGTTGATAACACAACTATACTATTCCCTACTTTACAAGCAGGATTGTACCACATTTGTGAAGGCATAAACTCTGACTCCTCTACTGAGATTTGTTCCCATTGCCACTTAGCACTTGGATCATATATATTGTCAGGTAATGTTAGGAGCCAAATATCATTGTAAAGTTTATTAGAACCTCCACATCCAGCTAATATGAGAATGTGCTTTTCATTTAACTTAATTTGTGAATGCCCATATCTTGGCTTTGGCATGGGATCTGATACAACTGGTTTAAACCAACACTGTCTTACAAGGTCCAAGCAAAATACATCATTTGTACTTGCAGATGTTCCCTCTTGTTTCTGCAAGCCCCCAAACACAACCATTACACTTCCATGTACAGATGCAGAGTGACCAGCTGTTGGTGGTGGTGATCCAGGATAGTACAGCTGGGTCCAACGATTACCCAAAATGTCATAAACATGGAGTTCACTAAACAAGACCCATTGCTGATGTAATGGGTACAAGGAAGGGTGTGTCCAACCACCAAATAACACTAAACAATTATTCCATGTTACCATAGAAGCATAGGCCTTTGGAGAGGGATATGTGCCAGTTGTCAACAGACGAGTCCATTCATGTAAACCTAAGTCAAACCGCCATAAGTCATTGAAGGTAGTATTTGTTGATGTACACCCACCAAAAACATACATGGAGGATTCATACACACATGCAGAGTGTGAGTATCTCCTGCTGATGGGAATGATATGACTTGGGTACACTGGGCTAAACCATTCCACACACCCAGCTCTTAGAGCAGAGGAAAAACGGGACTTCCTTTTCTCAACAACACCTTGACAACATGTGTACCATCGTTGACACACCTGGAAAAAAAAAATGTATATTCTATTATTAGTATCAAGTGATTTTACTTGTCTCTTGAGTTATTGACATAGTAAATGTTGAACTATAGAACCAAAATATTCAGATGACATTAACATGTAGCCAATATGATAAAGGATTCAGCAAGGGATTCTTATTATTAATTAATTTAATGCCTGTTTTCATCTCCATCTATACCGTGCCTCATATTCTTATAATGTGGCAATGAAACTTTCAGATTAACAAAAGAAAGACTTTTGATCCAAAAGGGCCTGCTTTTTATGATGAATTTTCGGAACAAAAATGAAGATCCATTGCATAACATAGAAATTGCATATTTGCTGAATGAACAGGGAAATTTAGATATATGCTGCATATTTCACAATATGAAAACAATCTATTAATTAAAAATGTATCATTTGAAAATCTATATAAAGTTTAGTTTAGTGGGCAAAGGAATATATGAAAACAAAAATATATGCAAAATAATATTTCCTGATCAGGAAGTAATCATACTGCTCAAGTTCATAGTAATGTAAGAATATGCTGAAAGCAAATCTTAAAATCACACACAAATCTCTCTTTTTATATCCTTCTGACTGCTATATACAAAACCATGCCTAAAACTTACCATAACATTAGTTTAGTCATCTCTGTAAAGCAAGTGTGCCAAAAAAAATAGCAAGAATAAATACTGATTTGCCCCACGCCTTGAAGGACACAGAAAAGCTGGTACATCACTGCCAATAATGTGTAATTTCTTATGTCTCTCCCCTGCTTTACTGTACTTACACTTCTATCTTCATAAATAATGGACAATATAATGCAGTTGCACATATAGTACAATCATCTATAAATTGTGTAAGTGTGCTAATATGTCTTCAGTTCAATACTGGGCACAGTTAAACACATAATTTATGGAAAAAAAATAGTGTGCATTATAGTGGAACAATAATTAACTGAAGCTGAGAAATATTCAAAATCTAGTTGTCAAAAGAGATAATTTTAATAGCTGCATTCAGTTGACTAAAGATGAAGTAAACAATAAAGAAATATGAAAGACTATCTAGACAGTGTCCCTAAACAGTGGAGCAATCCATATAAAAGATATTCATCCAAACTCAAAACGGCACTGAAGATATGCCCACCTACCACCCCACTTCCATTAGGCAGTCTAGGATTGTAGTTTTCATATGCTCCTAGATCAAAGTTAAGGGTAGAAAGATCCTGTGGTAATTTTTTATACAGTAAGCAATTCAAAAATGTAAATTGTGGTGTGACTGCCTCGGCTGACTTTTAACATACTTTATGCACAGCCAAGCTGGGAACCTAATTAAGTTCTATTGACCTTTAGGGGTTAAGTTATAATACCCAAGTACTTGACTCCTTCATTGCAAGTGTAAATGTCACCTTATTTAAAATGCATCCAAAAGTAAATTTTACCACAAGTAGGTTGCCAATGGAAGCATCCTCCTGAATTTGGGGTAGGGTTATTCCTGAACTCAAAGATGACATCTTCCTGTTTGTAGTCTTCAGGCCATCGAGATCGGCAGAGGACAACAAACCTTGCCACTTGTATTCTGGCAAGATAGCGCTTGGACTGTTTCCTTATTTGACAATAAATTGTGAGGGAGAACTACAAGTTCTATCTTGCCAGAATATACAAAGCAGAGGTTTGTTGGCCCTTTCCAGAGTGCCAAAAGATCAGTATCAACTGTGAGTGTTTGAGTCACATTGCTATCACCCAAATATGGATTTAATGAATATCACCATGCAATTGTGCTAGTATATAGTGTTCCCATAAGGAATATGTGCTCCTGAGAGTTTGTTCATTGATTTTCCTGTTCTTAAGCTTTTTCAAGTATACCACAATAATTCAGTTGCAATATACAACTCACAGGAAGATTCTATCATACCAAGTTATTTATAATAATCATTACAACAAACACAGTAAGGGTGGACCTATCTGTTAATAAATTTTCTATTTTTTTTCAAGCATACCAAAGTGCTACAATACAATTGCAAAATATAAACCAAGTGTATATCATATCTTAATAAATAGTGGGAAGTTAAATTCATTCACTTTAGCTTATTCATTACATAAACCGTGTCCATAACGCTCCATCCTCTTTCCGCCATTCAGGCCCATATTGGAGCGTGACTGTCCTGGCTGTTAATGCGGTTATCATATTTTTAAAGGCTGTAATTTGCAGCTGGTTGGTGCATTTTAATGTGATATGATTGAAAAAAAGACGAATAATTAACATAATAGCTGGATCCAATATGTCAACCAAATATTATATCTGAACTTGTTTCCAAAAAGTACTTCACCAAAAAAATACTGAAACAAAAGGCATCACATAAAAGTAAGTGTGATCCAGAAATTTGAGGAAATACGAAAGGGAACAATACAATAATATCAATAAAAAATGTAACTAACCTGTCTACAGTTTCTTAAATCATTGTAAGGTGATATAAGACACAATATGTACTCCAGAATTTCTTCTGGGAGGTCATCGACGCAGGCCATGGTGGAAAAGTTAAAGTCTACAAGTATTTATAAATATTTGACATGTATTTATATATAATAGTATTTACTAATCTCCGCAACGGTAGTGAAGACTGTAGCTCCTACACTCTCCCACAATCTTTCATCCGATTAATTCAGATCAATCATATCTCTGTGAAGGCTTTTATTTATTTATTTTAATTTAGAATATTAAGATGAAAAATATAATTATATTTTATCTTTTTATAGTCTCAGGAAGAGGAAAAGAATTTAGATATGGAGGAATTTGGGAGCTAAAATGTGTATCATAACCCTGACCAAAATATAATAGGTCGCGGGTCTAATGTATCTTAAATAAACAAAGTTATGATATATTTAGAATAA
>BOPN01000445.1:40000-60000 GCA_017312705.2 Penaeus japonicus | reverse complement strand
CTCTCTCTCTCTCTCTCTCTCTCTCTCTCTCTCTCTCTCTCTCTTCTCTTCTCTTCTCTCTCTTCTCTCCTCTCTCTTCTCTCTCTTCTCTCTCTTCTATCTATCTGTCTCTATCTTTCTGTCTCTATCTATCTATCTCCCTCTGTTCTCTTCTCTTCTCTTCTCTTCTCTTCTCTTTTCTCTCTGCCTTCCCTCTCTTTCTCTTCTCTTCTCTTTCTGCCTTCCTCCCACTCTTTTTCTTTCTCTTCTCTTTCTCTTTTCTTTTCTCTCTCTCTTCTCTTTATTCTCTTTATTTTTGTCTATACTGCATCTCTATGCTCTCCCCCTCCCCCTAGCATGTCCTTATCTTCCTGTAACTTTTCCTTTTCCTTTTCTATTCCCCATTCTTTCCTTTCCTATGTCCTACATTTTATTTCTGAAATGCTGACTTTTTTTCTTTTTTTTTTCTTATATCCTTATCTTTTAGACCTATTTGTATCTGACTGAATGATTTCTAAAGTTACCTCTTAGTTTGCAGATACTAAGGGATATCATGTTGATAAAGTCTGGGATTTCTTTGCTTCTTGCTGTATATAAATGAGTTGCTTTGCCCAGTTTATCATACAATGGCAAAAATAGGTGAAATCCCAAGAGCATGGGTAACTCATTAATGCTTCTTTATGACAAAGTGATAATGAACATTTTCCCCCCTCTTGCTGTGCATTCAAACATGCCTAGCTGAGGACTTTTGATACATATTCCCAATTAAAAAAAGAAAAGAAAAGGATAACAGCTCATGGGAGAGGTAGAAAGAAGACCATGGAAAAAATAACTTGAGAGACACTGAGGAACATCAGATAAAATTCAGAATTTAAAGTATGTTTGGCAAATGATCTTGTGTTGATTGGTAATATGGCAATTCAAGAGAGGGTGAAAGAAAATTTATTGGTATCATGTTTGTAGAAAGAACATTTAACAAGTATTTATTATGTCATGTCACTGAGCATAATTGTGATATAAAGCTGAAGTAGATTTTCTATTTATTTATAGTCATTGTTGCTGTTATGGCTTTCGTTTTTATATTCTACTGTACTTTTGTCGTTTATTTGCAATACCTGATTATTTTCAGTCTCTTCCAGCATGCTATTTATTACAGCATCATATTTGTCTTTCTTCATTTTCTTATGAGGAGTACTTTCCTACACTAAATACAGCCTTTTGTATGATATTGTTAGTAATACTGATGTTGTTGTTGTTACAGTTATTGGTATTACTCTTAAGCATTATCATTATTATTGTTATTATAATTATCATAATAATAATAATTATTATTATTATTACTATTATTATTATTGTTATCAGTATCAGTATCAATAATGATGGTTGTTTTTAAAGTCACCATTTGCTAAATTTGTCTACAAACCAAGTTACTCTCCCTTAGTTAAGAAGCTGATATACAATGTTTGTAGTGTTATCCATTTATTCACACAAAATATGTTTGCAACTTATAATCAGACCTACTCTTATTGTATTAATACTGTAGTTTGCTGTTTATTGTGTTCTATGTTTGGTCTTGAGGAAGTGAATGGTTTTTGTCAAAAAAGAATAGCCTTTACTTAGATCAGAATATGAACATATTGTCAATGTTGTTAACATTACTGACAGATGCCTTAAAGTCATTTAATTTTTCATGTTTCCAACTTTTAATATTATCAAACAGATGAGCAGATCTCATTTTAAACTATGAACACACTCAGTAAGAATAAATTATAGGGATACAAATGTACTAATATATATAAACCAATTGCCTTTTTACCAATGATATAAGGGTGCAACTTCTGGACAAATTTAAGATTTGGTTACTATAGTATTAGTTATGTTAGTATAACTATGATGATGATATTGATAATAGTAATGAACAATTATTTATTTTTGATGATATTACTATTATTTTTGTTGTTATTGACAGTTTTTTCTTCTTTTTTCTTCTTCTTTTTCTTTTTAGCTGTCCCTTGACATTCGTGAGGTTATAATTCTAAACCCCTCTTGAGTATAAGAAGTTTGGGAATGTGTGCTGTGGATATCACTACCACAATTCAGGTTGATTTATGGTAGCCATATCATTCCCAAGATCATTTTACATGGCTAAGTTTTGAAATTACTTTGAAACACATTTTGTTTTTCTCTTGTAACTCGACTTCAATTTATGCTGAAGAAAACAGTTTACTCTTTAGTCCTTGACATACTCATATTGTACCAATCGCCATTTCAATAAGAAATAGCTTTTTTTTATTATAAACAAACTTTCACAAAGACAGTCCAGAATACATTCACAAAATGTGTGACTTTTTTTAACTGAAAGTTTTTGGTCCTTTAAGAAATATATTGTCATGGCTGTCGATATTACCAAGGCCAAGATCAGCTATTTGAGGCCTGTTTTCTCAAATTTGGTCGGAAATCTTTCCACCTGGGAGTCATGCTGACCTCAGCGCATGAAAGAGAGATGGTGGGCAGAGGATACCCATATTGCATCTTTTATGCCAATGAATTTTGATACGTACTTATATTGTTATTAAGTGCAATACATTTTTTGATACCTGTACATATTTTCTATTGCTTTTATAACCATTTGGTATTTTAGAGCTTTCTGTTAGGAACATTGCAATTGATATCTTTTTTATTATCCTGCTCAAAGGATACTGATTTAATAGTATAGTGAAAGCTCCTTTTATTATCAGGCTGATTTATATCAATTGCTTTCTTTTCTCTCTCTCTCTGTATATATATATATATATATATATATATATATATATATATATATATATATATATATATATATATATATATATATATATATATATATACATATATCTTTGAGTTTTTTCCACATGAAATTATCAGAATATTTTTATTTACTCTTTTTTTTCTGAATATTGTTTATTAATGACCTAATAATTCCATTGTAGGTCTTCTATTCTAAGCATATTTGTCTAATGATTATCAAACTTTTCAGACATTCAGTTGATGATGCATGGGTTTGGGGACTGCCGTCGCCCTTTGCTTGAGACTGCTGCAGTTATAGAGTCAGTTGTGCACCAACAGATGACTCTCTTCTTACACCTTGTGAGTAGCTGAAAATGTTAGGATCTGTTAAGTAAGCAAAAATGGATGTGTTGATATAATTTGGCACAGTGGTTTTGGGGCTGAAGTCATAGCTGTATGGCTAAAGGCGGTTGATAAAAATTATATTTTTACTTACAGGCAACAGACATTTCTGAACAAAGAGGAAGCAAAGTTGTAGGTCCAGAGGACATATTATTTATTATGCGCAAAGATCCAGTCAAATTACAACGAATAGTCCATTATATGGGTGAGTTTACTGAAGGCCAGGTCTAGATAATTGTATTTTCCAGCATCTTAAATTCATATCCTTTATACAGTTCAATTATTATTTTGATGCTGAACTCTGTTATATCTGGAAAATATTGTTATTTGGGATAACAGTTTCCTGTGAGGCTGTTCAGATATTTTTTTTCTTGCCTTTTTCATTGGTTGTATGATGTGAAATAATCACACATTACGAGTTTACAAAATATCAATACACAGAATTTTCAAATATATATTTAGAAAGAGGATACAGTCTTACTTTTCAAACTTTGTAGACATACCACTGATGTGAGTATCAGTGTGATATTTTCTATATATTGCAGAGTTAAATGCAACTCCTAGGCCTATTCTACAGTTGGGACACTCTTAGAGCTTAATTTGTATGCAAGGACTATTTACATGAGAATGGTGAATAAAGAGAACGAGTGCTTTTGAATGGAATTCAGTATGCATGCTTGTTTACCTTTTGTACATATGTGCTTTGTCATGTATATTGTCCATTTTGCATGTGTATTCCACCAATGTATCTTTTAGATGTATCTAGTTACAAGTGGTGTCCACCAGAAAACAATGTGCATGATAGAAGGGGAACCTTATTGTTATAAATTAATTGGAACTGATAATAACAACATTATGACTCATATTGCAAATATATTACATGTTTGTATGTTTTGATGTATGTACTGTGGTCTAAAGAGAGCTATATTGAATTTCCAGGAGTTCGTGATCTTTACCAGCGTGCACGAACCAGTACCTCAGGTTCATCTGTAAGTGAGCTACAAGAGTTAAGCGGAGAAGGGGGTGGAGAAATTTCCAGAAAAAAAATATGCACTAATTTTCTTCAAAGTATCGACCAGACTGGACAGTATGAACCCCTTTATTCTTCATCCATACATGATCCAGTCAAAAATGAAAGGGCCCACCGACTGAATGTTATGACTCAGGTTAGCTATGAGTTTCAAGCTGTAAGCATGGGAATATTTCATGGCTGTATGTCATAAGCAACATCAGTTATTGAAGAAAACTCATATATATATATATATATATAGTGGATATTTATTACTGTGTTTATGCATCACAATCAAATCCGAAACGCCATATGTTAAATGTATATAAAGCTTTTCTCCTTATGCGGCATACCACAAAGCCAGGGTGTCAGCTCAATGATGGTATAATTGATTTATTTGGTATTTGTTAGAGGTATAGGGCTGTCAGATACAAAGCAAATAGCTGTTTTTATTTTCTTCTTTTTAAAACAAAATGGTTACCTATGATGCCAGATTTATAGGGATTTTCTTTTGTGCTTTATTTTTTAGATGAAAGTTTAGATAGATGTTTTGAACTTTTAACAACAAAAGGATAAGAAAATTAATTAAATGGATCAGACCATATTAACAGAAAGCATGATTCATAAAGTCACATTGCATATATAAGTCTCAAAACACAGTAAAATACACAAAAGAAAGTAAAACACAGAAATGGCTCTAGTTTTACAATGAGTGACTGAATAAGAGTGGGAAAAGTCAAAGTTGTGTGAAGCTGCCTTGCTTCGAAATAAAACCCATCCTGGACACTGGGCAAGCAAATCTATCCCCTGTCCGCAATTAAATGAAACTATTTTCTTTTATGTTCATTTTTTTCTCTTTTTAAATTTAGGGTATGTCAAATCAGAGGTACAAAGAATACTGCGAAGCTAGAAAGGCTTCATTTTGTCCAAGGCTGAGAGTCAACAAGTTCCGAGAATGGCTCCTCCGAGATGACAACAGTGAAGTGAAACTCTCACATGTAAGCTATGGAATGGGAAGTCTTTCCAATGAATCATTTCCTTCTGAATTTCCTTGTAGGAGCAGTGAAGTCTATCCTCTAGTCTATTTGTTTTCCCTTCAGTTCAGATGTAAACAAATTAAACTTCCATTTCAGTAAACATTGAAGTGAAATTAACAAACATCTCACCTTCCAGCTTGTGTTGGAGATGCTGAATCGCTTAGCATATGAAACAGTTGCTCAAATTGTGGATCTTGCTCTCCTAGTGAAGAGAGATGCAATGGGGCGTAATTCTGACCTCTCCCGCTTCCGCACACCAACCGTTCTCAACCCCGACTATCCGTGTGTGTTTATTCATCAGGTATAGTTATATATACTCTCGTATTTGGTAAGTTTGTAATTGCAGTTAACAGAAATTACAATAGTTCATGTAGTTTATGTTGATTATCTACATAATAAATCTGCAGAATGGTTCGTTTTTTGTCAGCTTTGTTTTCAAGTAAGGTTCAATTAATATTTTGATGTTCCACACTTGTTATTTTTATTTTACTTAGATAGAAACAGTTGTAATGTTATAGTAGTAAGTGTGTGTGTGTGTATTTATCAAGTATGTATATTTAGAAGGGTCAGTTTATGGCAAATGTATTTAATCCATTCGCACCGGATGACGTGCGGACACATTTCGTGGTTTTTGGGTCAGACGTCAGCAACGAGATATTTGGTCAAGGCCGGCACTCAGGGTGAGTGAGCGGACAGCCCAGGCTCATAGCTAGTGCGCCCAAGAATCCCAATGTGGTAGGCTTATGCGTTCAAAAACCCCCGGCATTCTGACCATTCAGAGCTGGAATGGCCTTGGTATGAATGGGTTAATAATATATATACAAATAAATAAGTAACAACTTATAACTTTACCCTTTTTACTTATTTTTTAGATGAGTTTTAGATGAATATGCCATGTACATTCTTCATTCTTTTGTTTAGAGTGAAGGTGGGAGTGCAGCCTATAGTTTTATATGTTGTTTTAGACAAAACATTTACTAAACCCCCAATCATATACCCTTCCATGCAAAGTTGCTCACATTGCACATCTACCCTCCAATGTTAATGCTTATCCCTGCTCCAAAAGAGTGGCTCACTGCAGGAGGTAGGATCTGGTGAAGACCACAGTATAGGAATGGACCCCATTACTCCTGCGGAGGTGCGTGAAGCAGTGCGAAGATACTGGGCCAACAACTCTCCACTTTCTCCATTCTCCAAGACAAGGTCACCAATTGAAACCAGGCTTCTTGCTGCTTAGAGGTATTATAGATTCGTATATTTTTCATTTGTAGAAAATATATGTTTATATATTCCATCAGTATATGAATATATTCTTGATATTAAGTTCTCAGTAAAGGATTCAAACCTGATAGCTGCAAATGTGAGACACAGCATTTAATTTTTTTCCTAAACATAGAAAAGGGGCACATATAGCATACATAACCAGTGATGCATCATGCAGACCATAGACATTAATCTGCTCACAAACAGGACATGTAAATTTACAGTTTGGGTGTTTGTGGCATGTTTCAGAGTATAGGTGGGAAAAAAGTTGCCAAAAGGCATTATTGAGTACTCAAGAACTATCTAACACTATGCCAGAAAACAAGGATGAGGACACACACCTAGACTAATGGCAATCAGGTGTAAGGGATAGGAGAGCCTCCTAATATCAGTTATGCAAGAGATTGCTTGCAGCCAGTGTTATTCAAGGACAAATAATTTTTGGTCTTTCTTTATTATTAAAGACATATTTTGATGAGGCAAAACATGTTTTCTTAAAATTTGGATATATCAGAAATATCTAAAAAAGATATGGATTTGGAAAATAGTCTGTGTAGGATTAACCCAGTGACGACGGTTTGTCACACCCGTGTGACACACCTTCATGCCTGATGACTGGGGACACACCAATGTGACGTCCCCGAGGCAATATTACTTAGGCCAGGCGTGGGGGGTTGCCAGTTCTCGCCGGGCCTGTGGGATTGGGTTAATCACAGAGATGTGGCTAAGCACTAAGTGATTATATATATTACACTACACCACACCACATGACAACTATTAACCCATTGCGTACGGGTGTCATGACATACATGACGTAGGAGCTTTGACCTGACGACGGGCGTCATGACGTACATGGCGTTCAGGGATTTTGGATCACTGTGCTATTTTATTTTGCTATGAAAAAGGAATGAGTGATGATGGCTACTGCAGTCCTAATTACTATAATTACCGTAATATCGTGCTAGCTTAACGTCCAAAAACTAGATGGCACCACTTTTTCCTAGCACCAGCAGGAGAGAGAGCGTTGAATGGCACCCATCCATGGTCTCTAGCAAGCACTGTCACTATAGAGCGATGGCACACACAAAGTTGATGAACCCTTGCTCTAAAGTACCGCCGATGAAGGATGTGCAGGCAGAACGAGAAGAGGAAGGTGACTCAATCCATACCCAGTGTCTAAAATGTACTCCTGTGCCAATATGGATGCCTTTCACTGTGGCACTCACAGTCACAAGCACAGGTTTCATTCCTCTTCCCTACCTCTTCTTGTTATCTTTATTGTAGGTGGTTATATGTTTCGTATTCGTTCATGACAGCACAAAAATACGAAAAAATAAAGTTGCCTTTTGTCCTCCCATAAAACAGCAATACTTCTATCACATTGAGTATAAAGAAAATAATGAGCTAATATGGATAATATACTACAATTTTAGTCAACTGCAGCACTGATTGAGCCTGTCATATGGCACATATAAGTCTCTAAACTGAATAAAACACAAAAAAATAAAACACAAAAACCGCTATAGTTTTACAATGAATGACTGAAAGAGAGTGGGAAGATTCAAATTATATTGCTTCAAGCAGTCTCTCTCTAAAATAAAACCTATCCTGGAGGCTGGGCAAGCAAATTTATCTCCATCTGCAATGGGTTAAGAGAGGAAAATTGTATCTGCATAAAGATGGCAGACAAGGTCATATGTTAGCAAGGGGAGTGAAGATAGACTCCGGGGAATCTGATGGCTGCCCTTTCACTACCCAGCTAATGTTAGCATCTGATACCTTTGTGCTGTAGCCAGTCACAGGCCACCTATCCCTACCGCATCAGGCTCAGGTTAACATCAGTGAAAGGCCCCATGGTATTGCTCCTACTGTAAATACATGTGTGCTCAAGATGACCTTGACACATGATATATTGCTTTACTAGCAAATGGATGACATAATAGATGAAAATAATGAAAATCAAACTAATCTTTCAGGATTGTTGGACATCTGGAATACTTCTGTTACCTGTATAGAAATTTATTATGTAAAATGCCTATCTAGGATTAGGAAGAAATTTCAAGTCACACTGTGGTACCTGCATATCTTGGGCATTAGGTTTAAGGTATTATTTTCACAGTAGCATGTGAATACATATAAAACTGATTTTTTTCTCTTCATTTTGAATTTTGATTAAGAAGACTAGATGAGGAATGATTCATGTGAATAGCTGTCACAAAGTCTCTAAATGGAGTTCATTTGGTCATATAGAAAAGTGTTTTCAATAAATGCAGATTGTGGATTTTATGACAAAAGGAACCATTAGTGTTTAAGTTTCTGCAGTCTTTGTGATCAGAATTGAATAGATTTTTTTTTAATTGTTTCATTAACCTGGCGGATACACTATACCCAAACAGTGGCTCAATCAGGACAGGTGGATTGCGCTATGCACAATGTGGTTGAGCACATACTTGAGCAACATGCAAACAGTCGGCATTAAAGATAGTTGGATGACAACTAGCGAAAGACTTTCTCTCTTCATAAATGCAATTGAAGTAATTTTATAAATTGTTTGTGAAAATTGTCTATTTATCTGTTAGGTATAAAAAACAGGGTTTGTTTAAACATTATTCTTTAATTGTAATAAAACTCATTTTGGAAAATATCTGTATTTTATTATCCTCTGAAAAAAGCATCTTTACAGAAAATTCAGGAGACCTACTCCTTTTTCAGTTCTCCAAACACTGCTGCTGGGACCTCTCTCTGCTGAGGCATATCTGAAAGACAATTTTAATGTTGACATGTAAAATTTGGGAATAAAATTGCAGTTATTGTTATAGAATGTAAACAAACATTGGCACTGTATATGCTTCAGTATGATACAGTATAAACAAAACAAGCACAATATGACTACCATGTTCACAAAATAAACTAAGAAAATAATCATAATAAGTTTACCATAAAATATACAGGTGGCCCCCAATTTACATACATGCAAAGATTAGCTTTAACAAGGATCAGATATTACTATCTTTCTTTTAAGCATATACAGTAAAACCCAAAAAGAAATTAACCAATTTCATTATACAACAAAATCTGATTTTCACTATTTCTGACTAGATTCTCTGACTGACCATCACCTTTAATATTTACAGTCAAACTTTCATTTTGCGAAGTTTTATTTTTTAATATCATTTAATGATTCGTAACAAAGTCATTCAATCTGATATAAAAAAAAAAAAAAAAAAAAAAAAAAAAAAAAGATGGAAATTGTCTGTGAAGTGAGTCAGCCAGAGGAGGATCATTAGATTTGCTCCATTTATTCAGACAACATTTGTTTTATGAACAATGACAAAGATGTAGCAGAAGAGGCTCGAGGTGGAGCAGAGCAAATTTCAAGTTAAGTCTGTCAAAAAATTGAGATGATTAAACAATGAGCAAGAAACCATTGACACAGACATGAAAGGGAAAGAGAGAATGAATGAAATGAAGAATAAAAGAATGAATAGAACTATTACTTATTCCTAATGTATGATGGAAGCCAGTGTTGCTTGACTTAATAGAATCCAATTTCTGTTAGTTAACTCACATTTTTGAAGATTACTGAAAAAGCCTGCATTAGCTTACAATGGACACCTACTTCAACAACAATATTACATTTACTATGCAATACACACTAACATATCACAACCATCTGCTGGGTGTAGCTATGTTGTGGATGGTGAGTGTGCGTGTGCGTGTGCGTGCGTGTATATGTGTGAGTGTGAGTGTGTGCGTGTGCGTGTATATATATGGAATGTGTGTATGTGTGTGGGTATATATATATGGAGTGTGTGTGCGTGTGCGTGTGCATGTGCGCGTGTGTGTGTATATATATGGAATATGTGTATGTGTGTGTATATATATGGAGTGTGTGTATGTGTGTGTATATATATGGAGTGTGTGTATGTGTGTGTATATAAATGGAGTGTGTGTGTGTGTGTGTGTGTGTGTGTGTGTGTGTGTGTGTGTGTGTGTGTGTGTGTGTGTGTGTGTGTGTGTGTGTGTATATGGAGTGTGTGTGTGTGTGTGTGTACGTCTCAGGGCGTCCCCAGGGTCCGGGGATATTTTTCGACCCCATGATAGCAAGTCAACCGGCGCAAATGGGTTAAGATGAGATACAATGGATTAAACATTATCGCTATTAAATAACTTACCACCTTCATCATCATCATCATCATCATCATCTAGATCAATTTCATCAGGGTTTGCTGTGCGAGCTGTATCTGCAACCTCATCATCCCTTTTGGTAGTTGTACCACGGACAAACATGATCTTGGAACCACCTATAGAAACAGATTAATACATTATTAATTATTTTTGAACACTAAATGTTTTTCAAAATAATTTAAAAACATTTCTAGAATAAAATTTTACCCGCATGAAAGCAAAGAGTATGCTCTACCATCCAATATAATTCAAAATTTAAAAACCATAAAGAAAGATTTTCTCTTTTCATTACCGGCAGCTGGCGGAGCAACAGAGGAGGACATCTGTTCCTCTTTGTTCATAGCCACAGCACGGGCCTCGAGCATCCTCATCCCATCCTTGGCTCCTGGTGCCAGATCAGATACTGTGCCAGCAACTGAGCCCGCAGATGCTAACATCTGGGCTGACATCATGTTGACCTGGAAATTTTAATTATATTTATTTTTGCTCTGACTTGATTCACTTTAACCATATACTTGTAATTAATGATAAAATACAGTAGCATTAAAGAATTTAAATTATCAAGAAAGCAAAACTATGGTTCATCCACAAGAAACCATCAAAACAATGTCTATATTATGAATCATTCTTGCCT
Organism: Penaeus japonicus; assembly: GCA_017312705.2. NCBI lineage: Eukaryota > Metazoa > Arthropoda > Malacostraca > Decapoda > Penaeidae > Penaeus > Penaeus japonicus. The sequence continues at coordinate 48,725 of BOPN01000445.1, read as the reverse complement.
CTCTCCCTACAGCAAATAAAAACTCACCTGAGTGTTGTACTTTGCTTGCATAGACCGCTTTATACGCAACAATTCCTTCATAGTGTCCTCATTGCCATGAGCAACCTCAAAATCAGTCCATTTTGCCCAGAATTCTGGTGTAATTCTTGGATCACATATCTGACTGCAGTAAGCATATATTTCACGTGCTCGATCTATCTCACCCAATTTACGCTCCATCTCAGAAAACCGCAGGCACATTTCTCGACAACCTTCATCAGGCAGGTCATCAATAGCCTCCTTTGGTGGAAATAAGTCATCATTAGCATTTTGTAAAATTTATAATCTCTATGAAAATATACATACATACAAACATATGCATGTATATATATATTTATTTTAGTGATGGTGGTGTTATAATCACTCCACAAAAAATATCAAATCAAACATGAATATCTTAATTTTTGCAATTCCTTATACAGTTACATTTGATTAACCCATTGGTCGCGGTATTAAAAAAAGGTCTGGGCAATAGGATGGCTATTTTACATGTCTGGCATGGTGCCATCCGCGTCTATGATCGACTCTGCCTTTGCAGCAAATCATGCCATCCGCTGCTAATGGGTTAAATTCTATATCAACATAAAATGAACATACATACCTGGTAAATCTCTCTTGTTTTAGTAACACCATATATCTGCTGTGCATGTTGTAAGTAGATATTGTAAATGGACAACTTTTCCTCTGGTGGAACTGCTTTAGTGGCACGACTATATACCTGCATAGCATGTCTTGCCAATCCATGTTCTTCCTCCATTTTAGCATACAGGAGAAACAGATTTCGAGCATAATTTGGTGGACACTTCTCCAAGCACTGGGGACAGAACAGGTAAAAGTATACTAAAAACACTAATCCAGACAGAAAAATTTGGTAAAAGAAAATTGAAAATGCTCCTATCCAGGCTGTTATATTCTCAATGATGCAATGTTTCACCTATTACCCATTATATGCAAAAAGAGATAACTCACCTGTTCAAACAAGTCTCTTGCTCTTTCAATCTTTGTGCCCTTGTATCGTTCTAAGAACTTAGTGAGATAAGTGTTCCAGATATCATACACATATGGCCACTTGAAGAGGGAAATTCCTTTTTCATAGGCCTTAAATGCTTCCTCAAAATAACTGTTTTCCTACAAAAAGAAATGACAAATATCAGTAAATATTTTTTTTAACAAACATGAAATTTTCATATCAGTTTCCAAACTGTATAGCAATTTTGTGCAATTAGACTTAAACAAGTAAAAATTTTGTTATTTTATTCAAGAAAGTTAATAAAGCAAAGAAAAGAAAAGAAAAAAAAGGACATTCCAATAACTTGGTAACAATTAGTGAGGTCAGCATAAAAGATTTATCTACTTTTTTTTATTCATTAATATATTTAATTTTTTGTAATATTTGCATTCTAACAGCATTAGATTCAAATTTTATGGGAAAAAAAAAATAAATAAAAATAAACGTATCACTCAAGCCACCGACCTCAAAACTTTTTCACTTGGCCTAACAACCTAATCAAAGTGATATTGCAATAACTTCTCAATAGTAGACAACATTATTATTGTTTTTTGATTTTTTTTGATCAGTAAACATTTGAATTTCACATCTATCCCATCACTATTCTCTCACTCAATGCACAAAACCACATACCTGTAGAAACATGCCATAATTTATGATAATTTGTGGTGTAGCAATTCGCAGATCTATAATTCGATCATAAACAGCCTTGCAGGATTTGAAGGTCCCTAAACATTCCTCTAAATCTGCATACATAGACCACAGTTTTAGAGACTTGTATACACGTCGCTGGACAGGCTCAGATTCATCATTGTATGCCACCTTTTGTGGGGGAGGTGCTGTTGCACGCTTCATCAGCTTGAGAGCCTCTTCTTCATTTCTAGAAGTTAAAAGATGCATAAAATACATATTATCAAATGTAATAATTACCTCAACCCAAATTAACCCCTAAAGAACATGCCACTCTAATCTAATTCAAACTGCACAAAAAAATATATATAAAGTTTTGTAGTTTACAGATAAAGATCTACATTATGAAACTTGAAAACATTACAATCACTTTCTACTTCCTGTGGAATATTGGTGCAGGTTGCCCATGTCTTCACCTAAACATGACTAAAAATGGCACACATGTCCTTTAGAGGTTAAGTATGGAAGTGTGTGAAAAAGCTCATCTTTCAAACAAAATATCATGACAATACTCTACTTCTGGTACTTCTGTACCATTCAAAAATCAGAGTTTGTTAACCTGTGTAATGCATGATTTCCTTTCAGCAATTCTACTATTTCTAGTTACATATCTCATCTATTTACTTTCTTTCTAACATATGAATAGCTAAATCATTAATAAATATTTAATCAAGAATTTTACTATAGGCCTAATCTAATCTCCAAACATTTTTTAAACTCAATAGATGAGGGGATGTATTCATTAACCTATTTATAACAGATGATGTGACATCACATATTTGTGTTCAAAATACTTTGGTTGTTGTGTCCAGGTAGAACCAAACCTGCCTTGGAGTTATTCAAGCTCTTTATATATAGGTGTTGGACCATACCAGTAGCAAGCCTTACATTTCTTTTAAGTTTTCATTCTACCACCAACAAACTCTATCAAAAGAGAGTTCTAGGAAAGTTTCCTTGTGTTACAGAAAAAACTTTATCACAATACTTACGCATGTCTTATTTCCATTTCAGCCCACTCGCACCACACACTTGCGAGGTCATCTACTTTAACATAGAGAACTTCTGTTGCTCTTTCAAAGATGATTCGTGCATCCACAATCTGGTTATTTTCTTCATAGAACTTTGCAAAGTTTACCCACAAGGAAAATAGTTTTCCTGTGGCTTGTTTTGGATCAATTGTCTTGACAGCTTCCATGTATGTTGCTACAATCTGTAGAAAAGATTCAACATCAAATATCTGTAATTTCTAAAATATTACATGACTACTTACTAACCTATAAATAACATTAATTTTTGTACATAAGTACTAAGTAATTGTTCTCTGTTCATTAAAGAAATTGCAAAAGGCTCCAGCCATTTTCTCAATTTAGCTTATAATACTCACTTTCCTGGAAAGTGATTTTGAGATGGCAGAGTGTCTATTTGTTCAATTATGGTGACGGTGCATGTAACTACCAAACTTGCGGTCAAATTGGTTGATATACAAAGCTGGTGGCATTGGCTAAAAAAAAAAAAGGGACAGCAAAAGTGTTTTCTCTGCCCTCCAGGCAGCGCAGACTACCCTAAATGACATTTTTCTATAAATCAGTCACTAAACAAGGGTTTAAGCTGACTTTGGAACCCTGTAGCTCTGAAGCTAGCACCAGACTTCATGACTGTGTGCATTTCAACTATGAGCAAATGCCGTTGTGTCACATAAGTTTTGACCTGGCATTCTGCACTTTTCGCCACGTCACATATATGTGACACCCGTCGAGAGTGGGTTAACCCATTCAAGCCACGGTTTATATTTGCATAATGCCCCACCAGCCAGCTAGACAACAAGCACGTGTGCAGTGACTAAGTGTGAGATCTCTACCAGTGCTCCTATTATCACCCATATGCTGATAATAGATTTTTGTATTTGTTTACATTATTTTCACATGTGAATAAAAATGTATCTATACAAATGGAATGAACACCCAGCGTGTCAGCCATACAAAAAGCTATGATGTGATATTGCGTCCCCAGTGGCAGGCACTGCCACCACCACATGACGTGAAGTTATTTAACTCATTGCCGACAGGGCAATGAGTTATATAACTTCAATAACTTAATGAAAAATTAAAAACTAATGCCTCGTAAAATGAAGTACTGAATGGTGTAACAACTGAAAATTAAAGCAACTTTGAAACTAGGCAGAGGTATAGCCTGAGTTGCTTCTAAGACTAGAGCCATTTAAAATGAGCATGTGCTGATTTTAAATAATTCTGATCTTAAAGGGCTTGCCACTATAAAAAGTGAAGAATATACCATAGGTGTATTATGGATACTTTGGAAAAAAATGTTTCAAAGTAGGCAAAGCTTTCTGTATTTCTTAAGTAAATAGATCATAGTTCCCTAAGATTTCATTGTACTGTTTTAATAAACTAAAAATATTTCACTTTGTAATTATCATCTACCTTACCATTTTTGGTTTGCCCTCATAGAGAGTTACACGCTTCTGCCATTCCAATACGTTGTGTGGGTTCTGGCGAAGCATGACAGAATTCAATAGAAGTGGGCGACGCTGCATGAGGTCCTCATATCTCGCCAGGCTGTTTGATTACATTGTCATTATTATTATTATTCAATCAGTGCATTAATCATCCTTTCTCAGGATTTCAATGCTAAATCTTTCATGATCACAGTATACAACAGGTTCTAGAAATAAATGGAGAGGAAAGCCCTTACCGTAGTTCTAACTCTGTTTCCTCTTCTACATCCACTTCAACATCAACTTCTTCCATTCGTTTCTTTAGCGTCAATTCTTCAAACTGAGCATAAGCATCAAACACTTGAGTGAAATCTCTCACTGTCATAACACTTCGTAGTCCTTCTTCATAGACATCCCTTGCCTAAAAATACATTAGACATTTGAAAAAATTATCTGTATAAGTCACGCAGCACAGCAAAACACTCAAATGATACAAATATTGTATATGTTATTTCTTTAGTTTTTAAAATTGCTTACTGAATATGGTGTGAAATAGAAAGATCATGCAATAGCAGTAATTGAGTCAGTTATTCAAAATATTGACTGGTGATGGTTTGCACAATGAGCCATTATTTTAGGAACAATGACAATAATAATAATAATAATAATAATAACAATAATAAAAATAATAATAAACAAGTAACTTGGTCTCAAAATACTCTAAAGTCAATCTTAAGATGAAAGACAAGGTACTTACCCTCTCAAAGAGTGCACTGATGATATAATATTCAGCCAAGGAGTTCCACAACATCCCCACCTGATCAGTGTAGCGTTGCAGGCCATGGCGAATAATAGCCTCTGCATTTTTCAAACTTGTCTCCTGAAAATTATCCTTGGTTAGAAAATGTGTCAAATAATTCACCTTCTGAGGTAAGTCACTTTTAACCCGTTAATGTTGGGTCTGTTTTGGCTCCAAATGGTCGAAACGCTGGGATATTTCAAATTTGTAAGCCTAACACCTCGGGCTATTCGCCCACACTGGCCAAGCGCTACACACCCGATCACCCTGGGTGCCAGTCAGGAGGATAGCCATAACAAAATATCTCGTCCCAGGCGGCTGACGCTGCCACCACATGACGTGATATCTTGTCACCCGTCATTAACAGGTTAACCCGTTAATGCCAGGTTAAGAAAATATCACATCAAGTGGTGGCAGTACCTGCCTGGGGACAAAATATTTTGTCATAGCTTTCCATATAGCCGGTATGCCGGATGATAGAGTGCATCAGGGTTGGAGACAAAATAATTTGCATCAGAATTAATCTATAATAGTCTGCACACACTCAACTTTTTTTCTTCTTTTTTTTACTGCTTAAAGTGCATCTTTATTTTATTTGGATAGCAGGGGAAATGCCAAAGAAAGATGGTTATGGGGAAGAAGGCTGCAAAACAAATTAAAAACTATCAATCAATAAAGCAAAAGAATTGTGAAGGAGAGCAAAAGGTAAACAGATTATCAGCTTGGTGGCTTTGATACCTAACCCTTATGTAGGCCTAACCTGGTGACATTGAGTTGAGTTGTACTAAATAATATCCCCCCCTCCACCAATACATAAATAGTATGTATTTCATCATTGGCCATGCATCTTAATATGTAGTATTAACCCATTCACACCGGATGACGTGCTGACACGTTTTGTGGTTTTTGGGTCAGACGCCAGCGACGAGATATTTGGTCAAGGCTGGTGCTCGGGGTGAGTGAACGGACAGCACAGACTCACACCTAGTACACCCGAGAATCCCAAAGCATTAGGCTTATATCCAACCATTTAGAGCCGGAATAGTCCCGGCGTGAATGGGTTAGACAAAAGGGGATTATATACCAAAAGCCACTTGGGAGATGAATAATTGAGAGGACACTTTTCCATCAAAAATTATCTGAGATGGCCTGAAAGAACCCCCTAAGAGACCTAACTACCTGAAGTATTATCAACGTAAAGTAAAGCACAAGACATTTATATATGTCTAGGAAACCTATATGTACCATACATAGTCATCTAAACATCAAAATGTTCTTTTCTTGAACTAAATTTTTTTAATGTAAATCATCATACATCACAACTTGTATTGTGATGACTTTCAAATTTCTTGCTGCATAACAGCCATGAAGCATTTGGCTAAAAAACTGCAAATTGCCATTCTTTCATTATGTAAATCTATGCATATTTTGTTTTATTTTTTTATAGAAAACTTATCACTTGAATCAATTTTAATCTCGGATTAACCTTTAAGGATGGATGAAGTGATATCATGTCATGGTCTGATAGGTCTCCCTACTGGTGACATAATATCATATCATGGCTTTTTGTATGGCTGGCATGCCAGGTGATCAGCGGAGCCTCACACATTGAGAATCTACCAGGTGGGAAGCTGCACGTAATTGCTATATTGTCAGGGGGGATAAAGAATGAGCAGATATCCACCCCTTTGTGAATGAGTTAATAAGACTTTTTAAACAATTTTGATAATTGTCATTCAAACAATCAACACATTCTAACAGTAATAAATGTGAAAAGAATTAGAACAAAATTAATGCTCTTTTACAGCTACACTCTCTGAACAATTTGGGCATAAAATATCATAAATAACATAGCTATCAACTATAACCTATAAATAGTAAATGAATTATTTAGTATCTAGAGATGTTCTTGAACAGTAAACAGTCAAAGTCATCTAAAAAAAACACATACAAACATTCAACAACTCTGGAAAAAAAAAGATATCCACTACTGTATAATATATGAGGTTTTCTCTAATTGAAAAGTGCTTAAAAAATTTTAACATTCATATTGGGAGACTATATTGTATACATACTTAATTATTCATACTAGAAAAAAGAATGAGATGGTGATCCCACTGCACAAAACAATCATTAAAAAAATAGATTCAAATTAAACATACTGAAATTATTCATAATACAAAATAACTAAAAATTGAATTGTAATACTAATGGAAATAATAAAAAATAATAATGGTCAAATTATTATAATACAACTGTTATTTTTTCTTATGCAATAATGAAACAATGATGATTAACATATAAAAATGATGAAGAGATAAAAGCCATTACATACCTGTGGGTTTTTAGAAATGAGTTCACAGAGTTCGGACCATAGCTGATGCTTTGACTTGCCATACTTGGAGGTAAATGAATCTGTATTAACACACCACTCATACCTCTTGGCAGCTTCCTCCAGTCGCCCAATGGACATAAGATAGCTTATGTAATCCTCTGTATCTTCCGGGCAAAGCTGAAAGATTGAAAGTTTTGAGAAAGCTGGTTAGTATTTTTGCTGATTTAAAAACAACTGATTACTAGTCCAAAAAATAAAGGCAAATATACCAAAAATCTAGGTAAATATAAACTGGCCACATATGGGCAGACAATGCAAAAAAAGTAATTGAATCACAAAAAAAAAAAAAAATATTGAAATACCTCAAAAAAATCTAGGTAAATTGTAACATAACATAAGATATTTTCTACTCATTAATATAACAATGTAAGCTAGACTTCATATAAGACTAAAATCCAAATTATAATGTAATACTAACTTCACATATTGGTTGTTTTTTTATATTTCATAAGCATGAGGTATAACACCATAAAAACAAAAAGTGCTAGAGTAAGAGCATGCTCAAGATAAATCTTAATGACTTTACCTTTAGGTATCTTCTCCAGACTCTTACAGCAGTCTCTGGAATATTGTATAGCATAACAAACTTGAGGTAAAGTGGCCATATGCGGTTGTGCTGAGTAATGGGTAGAGCACACAATGCACGGTCAAATGTCTGAAACCAGAGAGATATCCAAGTTAGAATGAGAATAAATTAGTAAATATCAATAATAATAACAGATATGACCAGAGTTTTTTCAGTTGAACTGGAGTAAAATATAAAACACTCTCAAGTCTATTGTTTTTTTAGATGATTTATTTTTCTCTTTCTCTTTCTAGGGGAGGGCAAAAATGCCTTACCTTTCTAGTTCTTGTTATCTTTCTCTGGTTCATCAAAAATCTGCAGTAGTCTATCCAGATGCGAGGCATTTTGTGCATGAATACTAAGGCTCTTTCAAAGGTATTGTTGACACTCTCAAACTCTGGATCTGTGACGCATCGCCCCTTAACTTGTTCCATACGCAATCTAGGAAGACAGAAAAATTGTACAGTGCAACATGCTCAAAACCTTATAAAGCTAACTGATAAGAAAATATCAGTCAAACAAATTATCTGAATTCAGATCTACTCAGGATTTTATGTAAAACTTCATCCATCTAATCTCAGATTTTACATGTAGTATAACTTGATCTCTTATTCCATCAGTTATGATGATGATTTACTTTACCAAATGCTAATTTGAACAACTTAGGTAATATATCATAAAGATAATTATATTTCCTCTAAAAGTCTTAATAAAACACAAACACAGACATTTTAAGATGCTGGTCTGTCTCAGAAGGATTAAATATAAATTAC
>BOPN01000445.1:27500-35000 GCA_017312705.2 Penaeus japonicus | reverse complement strand
ATCTAACTGCACAGCTACAATATGGGGTTAGATCGATGGGGAGGGTATGATCAGCACAGGGATATTGGAAGGTAAAAGTGGGAAAATTTTCTGAATAACGCTGCGTCACTAAATACCAAAAAAGTGGTATCAATGGATTTCTCTCGGCCTCTGCTATTCATATATAGTGGAAATAATGCACGCTGGACCCCACAAACTGGGTCCTGGTAGTAGGGAAGGGCATGAAGTAGATCAGGGAAATAGCAGGTTTTGCATATTTCGTCAGCAAAATCTTAACCCAATTACTTATCTAACTTTGCCTAGTTTTGAGGTTAGCCTTAGCCAAGGGGGGGCAAAGCCCCCCCCCCTAGACCCTCCATTTTTAAGGCCATGATGACGGCAACTGAGTCTTCGTCTCATATTCCTCAGGATAGGAAACTAGGACCGATAACTAGGGAAAGTTAGTTAGGTAATTGGGTTAAGATTTTGCAGACGAAATATGCCCCAAAGTAGGACAAGGTAGCAAGAAGTGCCTTAAAAAAAGAGACACAGATTGTGGGATCCAGGAGTGGAAGTGTGCATTATCTCCACTATATATGAACAATTGAGGTTGAGAGGAATCCATCGATACTACTTTTGTGGTATTTCGTGACTTGGCGTTATTTGGAAAATTTACCTAAAAGTATAAGATAAGAGTCAAGTTTTCAATGATTTTTCTCTAGTGATACACATGAACTCTTTGGTAATGGGCATTTTTTGTTCCCTTTTGTGGTCGTCTCCCACCCCCCGTGTATACAAGGCAATATGTCATATATTGACTCATATATCATACCATAAGTCTAGAAAGTAATAGACAGCATCTTGAGATGCCTAGACTAGCCAGAATATCTAAAGATGTGGCATGTCTGGGGTTAACCTATTGCTGACAGTGTGCTGAACGAGCTAACCGGTAGTCAGGACAAGTGATTTCTGACTTTGCCGGCACCAGCTAAACATTAGAGGCATATTTTGACCCTCCCCCCATTCAAGGGGGGCTACTGAAAAGGCAGGAATGATCAAAGGAAGAAGATATGCTTCCTTTTCTGGGAGTTATATTTAAGAGATGTGTTAAGTTTAAAGAGGAAGAGCCATTACAAAAAGAAGAAAATGTGTCATTTTGTGAGAGCATTTTGATAATTTGAACTTGTTTTATTTTCAGACGACCAAGATGTTGCGTCGGGGTGGGAAGCGCATCCGTATGGATGAGCCTCCTCCAGAGTATGACGCACCACCCATGACTCCCATGACACCAGCATCAGAACTACAGGAACCATATACACCTTATACCCCTTATACTCCAGCTGCTGAGACCCCTCTTCACCAGTAAGTAGATGTAATCTCTATCTATATCTGAAACCCAGTGCACCAACAAAGAAAATTTAGAAAATATATTTTTTACGAATGTGAGTATAGTTTGTAATACAATCTGGTATACCTCTCTTCATATTGTGTAAGAATGTATAGCAATGCTGTAAAGTACAATATCCTATAGATACAGCATAGAAAGGTATTTAGCATTATTAAAAAAGTATGACTGCAGAGTACTCTAATGTAGTACAGCACAGCTATCTTTTGTTATTAAACTGAAAATGCACTTCAGAAACCATCACCAACCTTAAACTTGGCAGACAGAGAAAGGACTAATGCCACATATTTCCCCTGATTTAAAATGGAATACTTGGTTCTTTTATTGGTTCATTAAAAAAAGTAGCTTGAGATATGGCAGGAATTCCTTGTTGAAAAGGACAGAAACATAATGATCCTAAAAAGTAAGAATGTAACCCTTCATCTCTGGGCCTTGCAATATCTAATAGATGAAACTAAAGGTAAAGCACAAGGGAGAAGACCATTTCATTGTAACTGAATATGTTTAACAGGAGATTAAAAATATGCCCGTGCTACCATTTTTTATGAACCTACTAAATTATTTAGGCAGAAAGTTGACAAAGGTACAAGAATGAGCATTTCAAGGTTTAGTGAAGATTTTAAGCTCTGTTATCTGGTACTTAGCAATATGGATGTTTACTCTAATCAGGTATGATAATGTTAATCAACCCTGTAGCCTTCTTTTTGAGAGCTCCATTGAAAGTCCATTCAAAATAAGGAAATGTAAAATAGAGGACTGGTGAGTCTGTCACATAATATATGACATAAGGTATAGGCTTTATCATGGTAATTAGGCCCTTGTTAACCCGTTAACGACGGATGACGTGTTTTTTCGCCATACATGACGCAGGAGCTCTTGCCTGACAATGGGCGTCATGGCATTCGGAGATTTTGGATCACTATGTTATTTTATTGTACTACTAGTAATGGGTGAGTGATATTGACAATTGCAGTCATAATTATTATAACTGCCATAATAATAAGCAAAATGGTTTTCAACTCACTTACAAAACCTAGATGGCACCACTTTCTCCTAGCATCAGCAGGAGAGAGAGCCTTGAATGGCACCCATCTATGGTCTCTAGCAAGCACTATCTCTATAGAGTGATAGCACATAGCAAGTTCCCGACCTCTTGCTCTAAAGTACGGCAAATGAAAGATGTGCAGGCAGAACAAGAGGAGGAAGGTGACTCACACCATGCCCAATGCATACAATGTGCCCCTGTGCCAGTATGGATGCCTTTTATTGTGGCACTCACTGTCAAAAGCACAGATTTCCTTCCTCTTCCCTACTTCTTCATTTTGGATGGTTATAAGTTTCATGTTAGTTCGTGACAGCACACAAATGCGAAAAAATAAAGTTGCTTTTTGTCATCCCCTAAAACAGCAATACTTTTATCACATTGAGTATAAAGAAAAAAATGAGTTGATATGGACCCTGAACTACAATTTTAGTCAACTGCAGAATTGATGGAGCCTGTGATATGACAAATATAAATTTCTAAAAACACTAAAACACGCAAAAAAATAAAATACAAAAATGGCTCTAGCTCTACAATGAGGGACTAACAGGGAGTGGGAAAAATCAAAATATGTTGCAGAAGCTGTCTTGCTTAGAAATAAAACCTATCCTGGAGACAGTGTAAGCAAATCTATCCCCCGTCGCCAACGGGTTAATGTCCAAAATTCCTATGTTCCTAAGTTTCAGCATATATAAGAATAGGTCCAACTTATAACCATGAATAGTTTTTGTGTGAATTAGTGAATTGTGTATTAACCAGTAAGCTTCATATTTGTGGTTTCTGGGCAAGTATAAAATGTGGAACAATTGATGCATCCATCCTTTTTATTGAATCCACCAAATTTTAATCCAGTGGCTCTTGGTTATGGCCAACCCATTTATAACTTTTCTAGATTAGCATAGTCCAGCTGACAAACCAATTAACCATCCAATATACTCCACCAATTATATTGTAGTACCACCTCTGTTTGTTAGAAGTAATGACACGTTTAACCTATTTAATTTAGAACAGTGATGAAGGATGTAAAGATGAATAAATATTGGATTAGAGAACAAATAAAACTATTAATACATATTTAAAGATGAACTCTTTATATAGAAATATCATACCAAGTTCTCTAAACTTAGAAAACATATCATCAGTTATTGAGTACTTAAAAGGGAAGCTTCTAGGGTAATGAAGTGCACCTCTTAATAAGATACAAATGTTAAATTTCAAAATCATTCTTATTAATATTTTGAGAAAGTTAAAGGTAAACGCAATGTATTTGGAATGCTTTATTATTTCAATCCGTTTACAAAAATTATTATTATTTCCCAACCACCTTAGTATTAACCTTATTTCCTGAACCATGCTTTTCTAAATAACTTGATAATATATGTGTGGGGGGGTGGGGGTATAGGTGTGGGTGTGTGTTTATAAAGATAGAAAGATAGCAGATGTATATATGATATACATACTTATTTATTATTATTGATATAGATATATATAGATATGTTAATGTGTATATGATATATAATTGATTATATATATTAACCCTCTCTGGACGGGTGGTACACCATGGGTACCGCACATTCAAGGCCTGTTCGTTTATTTAACTGATTTAGACCTATGCGTTTGAGAGCCCCGGCATTGTGACATGCAAGGCTGGAATGCCCTTGTCGTGAATGGGTTAACACACTCACATACACTCACACATACACAAAATAGCATAGAATATACTGGTTAACTGTAGTTGATAACATCAAACTGCTTCAAGTTTTAAGTTTCTAGACATTTGTATAGATTGTATCTCACACTGCAAGTGTGGGATATGATTAATAGTCTTCTTGGATAATAAGGATTGTACAATGCCTGAGCACATGATGGAACCTGACTGTGGATTAATAACTCATTCTTCATTGTGACATTTCTTTAGCAAGGGAATGTGACACTGCTTAATATATAATTAATTCAAGGCTTTCATAAGTCAAATGATAGGGAATCAAAATTATATATTCTTTGACTTTACTGTGATTACAATAGTCAAACATTCCTCAACATCCATGATAGGTTCTGGAAAATAAGACTTTATATAATTTGGATGTGAAAATGCCATTTTACAAATTTGCAAGAACCATATGGAATATTTGGAATCCATAATGCACTCTTCAGTAATATTGCAATGCTACTATACTGAAGATGTAATACACAAGGTCAAGTCAACTATGCATTGTTATATAGTTAATTTATTTGTAAAAGGGAAGTATTCACTAGGAAAGAAAATTAGAAGGTACAATACAGCACATAGCTTACTTGTACCTAATCCAGATCTCTATAATTTTTTTACAAGTAGAAGTTCACTTTAGAATAGAGATAGTACTGTACATAACTTAAATAATCCAGAAACAAATTTATTATGGCTGTAAAGACCTATGTATTATAGGTAATCAATATGTATTGTACCATTGTATGCCTGCATGTTCAGGAAACTTGTGTTTTGTCTGCCTGGTAATATCTGCTACATTGGCTGCATATGACTGTATATGAGTAAATATATAGGTAATCCCTAGGATGGCTCTGGCAGGAGCTGTGAGCATAGATCATGCCAGAACTTAAACCAACAACCGAAGTGCATGTTTTTCTACATACTTCCTTAAATTTGATTATTCAGCTTCAGAGGCGAGAGTAGTGTTCCTTGCGTATTACCATATCTTTGGTAATGTCATTTATAGTTGCACAGCCTGAGAATAAGAATTAATTATTATGAAGCTTATGCATATTTTGCTATTAGAATATATAGTAATGTGTTGGATGGGGATAGTTTTTGGAAATGTTTCAGGTTATTACTTACCAGAGAGGGCCATTGTAGAATCCAATTCTCCTTTTAAGATATTGAGAATATTAACCCAATGACGACGGTGCGTCACACCCGTGTGACACAGCGAAAAACTCCCGTTCCGGGGCGTCATCCTATTGTGACGATTTCATTGCAATATTGCAATCGCCCGGCATATGGGACTTCGCGTAGAAAGTGCACCCGTCGGGAAAGGGTTAAGAGCTCCTTCCTCTCCACTGCATGCAAGACCCCAGAGGAGTGGTCGTCCTAGAAATACCTGTTGGATGCAATAAGAAAGACTTACTTTGAATTTGATTTCTGATAGTGTAGATAGAATGGCTGATGAGAGAGATTAGTTAAGGCAGTAAGATAGACACATATATTGTGAATTGCATAGACATACCATGCGTGCTCCAAGAGCAAGGGCCTTGAAAATGTCTGTTCCTTCAGAAAATCCCCCATCTACATACACCTCACATTTTCCATCAACTGCTTTTACTATTTCAGGCAAGGCCTCAATCTGAAAGTAAATGGTGTCAAGAATAATGAGATATATATATATAATCATGAAGTGGATGACTGGGAGGTAAAAGGAAGTGTAGAGGTATATATTGGAAGGGGAATAGGTAAAAGTCAAGTGAAAGTCTTTATTGTATAAAAAGGGGTGATGGAAGAGGACAGAAGAAGAATGGTCATATAGCATGGTTTTCCCATTATACACAATTATAATTGTATTTTTTGATGTCCAATAAAATGGTTTACATACTGATGGTGGCACTCCATCCACTTGACGTGCTCCATGATTTGACACCCAGATTCCCATTGCTCCTGCCTTTAAGCCCAGAAGGGCATCTTCAGCAGTGAGTATCCCTTTCAGCACAATTGGTAGCTTTGTTATCCTGTAAAGGCCAAGATGTTATTGCAAAAATTATGAAGTGTCTATTGATAATGTGAAAATTTATGGACTTGGGGTTTGTTTTTGTTTTATTTTTGTTTTACCTTTTAAGCCAAGCAACATCATCCCAGGTGAGTGAGGGATCAAAGAGTGATTTAACATATTCATTGATCCCAGAACCTCCAGCTGATGTGTTTACTCGATTAGACTTTTCATCACCTGTCTGGAAATTTGCCATGCTGCAAGACAAGTAATATCTGATTAGTGCTCAGTAGGCAGGATGCTTATAGCAAATACTTTACCTATTTTTCAATAGAAATATATTCATGTCTGTTTTTAACATAGAGTAACATCAGTTTCATGCATTACCCAAGGTGTGGGGGTAAAGTGAACTTGTTCCTTAAATCTGCCAGTCGGATGCCAAAATGTGGAGCATCAACAGTAAGCACCAGTGCAGAGAAGCCTGCTGCCTCTGCTCTTTTTACCAGGCTGGCTGTAACATTTCTGTAGATTATATAATTATATTTATTATGTAGAAGAATATAATTGGTAGTGATTGCACTTCAATCAAAAGAGAGAGAAAAGAAAAAAAGTTATATAGAGTTTAGATAAAAAAACTATATTCAATTTTACTTTGTGTATGTACCTGTCTTTATATATGTAGAGCTGAAAGAAACGAAGTGTGTCGGTGGCTTTAGAAGCAATCTCTTCAATGCTAGTAGTAGCAATGGTACTTAGGGTAAATACTGTACCAATTTTACCTGCAGCTGAAAATGTAATTTTCAGTAAAATATGGAAGAAAAATATATGTAAGGGAAATATTACCATATATACAATTTGATCCATTTAGTTAGGATGCTTCCAATAGGCAGTGATTACAATGTCTTACTTATGTTATACTTGAAATTTTATATGATAAATCTTGAGTTTCTAGTTTCAAGGAAATATATGCTTGATTTCCTCTGTATATGATCTTGCAATTATATGACCCTTATTTTTTAGCATTTATTGCAACTCACCTCTTGCATTAGCACTTTCACCTTCTGGAGTGGCCATTCTCTGCATTGCTGTAGGAGCAACTCCAAATGGAACATTTACTTTGTGTCCCAAGACAGTGGTGTGCATGCTTCTTTTTGACACATCTCGAAGAAACCTTGGGCGTATATACCATCTGTTGATAGTGTGAATGCTCTCAGTTACATTTAGGATGCATTCCAGTTCAGGATAGATACATAATGCAGTTAAAACCCCTTTTTTTTTATGAATCGTAGCGAGATGGAGTGACAGCTGTTATATAATTAGAGTTTAGATTGATTAAGTACTAAGGCCAACCTAATATGATGAAAGATTGTAATGCTATA
>BOPN01000445.1:0-17500 GCA_017312705.2 Penaeus japonicus | reverse complement strand
TTTTTTTAAACCTTACTTTTCGTTTTGTCGTCCATTAGTCAAAGTAAATACTTTATTATTTTAACTAATCATAATTACTAGTATGGTAGTCCAATATGATAATAATCATCTATATCAAAAGTTAGTAAAGTATTAGTTTAAAATGTGACAGTTGGGATTTTGTTCAGTAAGAAACTGCCTTTTGCTTATGATTCTATTGAAACTTAACATTGGGATCCCATACAGTAGTGTATTGATGATGGATAATACTTTTCTTTCAGTGATTGTATTTTCAATGAGGGTTTTATGTTTTAAGGTGATTTTGCTTGATATTGGTAACATAATTGAGCCTAACCCTAATCCTATATTTAGTGTATAAGATATTTTTGTTAAGGTCTGTTGCTGAGTTAATCCATTTATTTTATTCAGTATGCATAGAAATTATTTTTGTGCGTAATTTTATATTAAGCTAGGATTTATAACTTGTTGTGTTACTTTTTTGCCTTAGATATTGATACAAGTTATTAATATATATGTATTTTGAGTAGAGAATATATTGTGCTATTGTATATGCCTTTGATGATTTCATGTTTATATGTGAATCATTTTTAAAAATTAAGTCCCACATAATATTATGTCTTACCTCCACAGATTCTAATTGCGCTGTCTTTCTTATAGTTGTGGTTGTTACTCAAATGACAATGGCCTCAAAATTTTATAATATACACTTCTGAGAAAGGCTACATCTTAACCCTATGACGACGGTGCGTCACACCCGTGTGACACAGCTAAATTCCCGATGCCGGGGTGTCATGCCAGTGTGACATTTCCAATGCAATATTGCAATGGCCTGGCGTAGGGGTTTTCATTTATCGCCATGCCCGTCGGGTATGGGTTAAGATGTCCACCCTGGATTAATCATCTTAAATGAGCGAGTCAGTATATGCTATATTACCCAAGTGATACTGATTAGCATTTGGTTTAAAAGGTCATCATAACTGAAGGAATATATACATAGTTACAACAAAAGGAGAAATACAGTATGAAAATGATCTGACCCTCCAAAAATGTCTGTCAAGGAAAGGGTAAAGATTAATGTGAAAAATATTTCAAGTTTCATTGAAATATTGTTTGATGATCTATTATAATGCAGATATTTTAATTTTGTTTTTATTAGAGTGTTTGCAGTAACCATTGTTAGTGGTACTAGCAAGTTTTTTTGACCCGTGTTAAAACTCCTTATAGATACTTTAAAATTACAAGTTTGTTGCATAGTTATTCCACTTTCCAATGATTATCTTTCATCTGGTCAAGATTTAAACCAAACACTGTTCAATGGATGTCCCCAGAATCTTTGACCACTTTATACACTACCTATTAACTTGCAATAATTGCCAGATTTACCATCAGTTTAAAAAAAAATATTAGATTTTTTTTATTTATAATTCATCTATAAAATAGGTAAACACAAGTAACAGATTCATTGAATAATATCTTGATGATAAGATATATGTATATATAGTTATAGAAGATTATGACATTGAAAGACTCACTGATAACTCAGTGGAATTTTTAATATGCTTATTTATGAATTCATAAACAAAATGCAGTATCTTTGGAAATTGAACTAGATATTAAATTATTCTGTAACAAAATGACCATAGGATTTCAGGACCATGGATGGCTCTTGTGACTGATGTAGTGCCACATGTACCACAAGTGTCCCAAGACTTTACCATTGTAATATAAAGTATTTGACAAGAGGTGCAATTACCCACCTCCACATTCCATTGCTGCTACAGCACTGAATGTTACCATGCAAGGAACATAATGGTAGTTGCTGCTTAACCCATCCCCGACGGGGGAATTCTAGCCTTGAATGTCCAAATGCCGGGGCGTTCGAATTATTAGGCCTAAATCAATTGAATGGCTGGCACAATACTGTGCCGCCCGGCCACTGGGCTTTTGAATGCGCGGTACACATGCTGTACCACCCGTCCTGTGTGGGTTAACATGTTAAAGATCAGAATTCTTTCAACATGTTTGGCCCCCAGCTGCATTTGGTTTGATTTTCAAGTTTCACCAAGGCCAGAATACATATTTTTCTTTGCCATATACAAAATACATATTGTATAGTGTAGCATTAAAGTTGAAAAAAGTTATTGCAGTACTTCTTACAGTTGAAAAAAAAAAGAATGTTTTTTTTAGAAAACAACGTAACATGTATTTAGATATGTAAATGGTAAAAATGCAATAATAAACCTTTAGGCAACTATATGTAATGTTAGCCCATTCGTGCCGGTTGACTTGCTATCACATTCAGTGTTTTTTGGGTCAGATGCCTGAGACAAGATATTTAGTCAAGGCCGGCGCACCAGGTGAGCAGGTGTACAGTGCTCGCGTGTGGCTAGTGTGCCCGAAAATCCCTAGGCGTTAGGCTTATGCGTTCGAATACCCCGGCATTCCGACCATTTAGGGCCGAAATAGCACTGGCATGAATGGGTTAAACTAGGGGAAGGGGAGTGGGGAGAAGAAAGGATAGAGGGTATTTGTCTGTATGAAGTATGCCTTACACAGTGACCTAGAAAAAAATGGGTCGACCTTATGTTTCACTTTTGTAGCTAACAAACTTATTACCATGTTGGTGAGACCTTAGTACAGAGCCATAAATATGGCACTACCTGTAGAACCGAACTGACGTGAGGAACAAAAATCCCCCCAAAAATATTACTAAAAGTAATGTGATTATGTAATCAAGGGTTTACTCATAATGTCTTGGTGTATGAAGCGCTGATGACTGTTGCTGCTAGGTGTCTGACATATTTGTTATTTGAAATGGAGAAAGATGGAGGATTTTTTACAAAATTGCCTTCTTTTTTTTTCTTTAATCTGGTTAAAAAATAGCTTTTTGTAGATACTTTACAGCTAAAAAGTAGTTAATAGGTAATGACCATAATAAACTGTTCATATATTAGAAAGGTTATCATTGCAGATATTTGATAGTATTACAAATATTAGAAAGGAAAATATTACAAAGTAATAATCAAGTAAATTAGATAAAGTATTCTATTTAGAATTAGAAAGAACAAAGTATTATTATAAAAGAAATGTAGAATATTTAACGTGAAGTACCATAGATATTTAATGATATTGCAGATATGAGAAAGTATATCATTTTTGTTATTACAGAAATTTTGAGAGTTTATGGTTATAATAATGGTACAGGTATTAGAGATTACATTTACAGAAATAAAATTCAGCAGGACAGGTCTGTGACCATGGAACATTCTAGTGCTCCTCTTTTAGTCTTCTTTCAAGACACAACTGTTAATATAGTAGTATATTTCCAAAATACTTTAAAATTGATAAGATTGAAATTAGGGGCATAACTTTTTGCTACAAGTCAGTCATCACCACAATAACAAAGTAGTGTAATGTAAGGTGGTCTCAACAAGATGGCTCTGTTCAAAGTAAACAGGCTTTAAATTTTGATGCATTTAACCTGCTAATGAAGGGGTGGTTTTGGCTCTGCCTTGACATTATGCCAGGTTATTTCACAATGCACAGGCCCAATTCCATGGGCTAATTGGCCACTGAGGCAACAGCCAGCTGCTATGTGCCTGATCACCTGGCAAGCCAGCTATGTAAAAAGCCATGACATGATATGGCATCTCTAATTGGAAAACCAGCTGTGCCATGATATGATATCACATTATCCATTGTCAAGGGGTCAAGGAAGTTTCTTCTTCTTAGATCAGTGGCCATGTGGTACTTGGATTGCTATTTCACACTCAATCAGTTCCATTCACAAAAACAAAGAGGCAGGGAACAGAACTGTCTGATCATTTGGTTAAGGGTGAGGAGGGTCTACTAGGGGCTTGGGGTTATGAGGTTGATATTGAGGGTGTAGCTAGAGGAAATGCAGTAGAATGAAAAATGAGAATATTTTTTCATAGAATGCAATGAAATATTTAGATGTATAACTAATATAAGCTTGATGTATCATGAGGCAACTATATTGTATGTTATGTAAGGATATGGTTTAAGTAGGGAGTAAAGGTGAGATTAAAGGGTAGAGAAGGGATTTGCCTGCATGGATTATGCCATATATTACCAGAATTACCATTTCACTCACTATGTTTCACACCAAAAAAAAGAAAAAAAGAAAAAAAAAGACAGAGAACATGACTCTGATTAGCTAAGGGAGAGGAGGGCCTATGAGAGGCATGCAGGTATGAGACTAATATGATGGGTGTGGCTGTAGGAAACTTGCCATACAACAAAAGAAATATTGGTCAGCAAAAATAGAAAGGAAAGAAAAAATTACAGGAAAAATCCTGCCAGTTTTTGACAACCCTTCCATGATCATGGCAAGTGGTATGTTAGGAGTTAACTAGAATATATCTTGGGAAATTACTATGTATGATAACTAAAAAGAAAACTTAATTATGATATTTCTCATCTAGAATATAGTATTTGTAGAATTGTAAATTATTTTGAGATTATGGGTCAGAGCACTGTTATATTGATTTTTATGACATTTTCAGATATGAAAAGTTATCCAAGCAGAATTATTATATGCATCTGTTTTTCTAACTGGCTTTTCCATTAACCTATTAACCCAATGATGACGGTGCGTCACACTCATGTGACACAGCTAAATTCCCGATGCCGGGGCGTCATGCCATTGTGACGTTTCCAATGCAATATTGCAATGGCCCGGCATAGGGGTTTTCACTTAGCACGTGCCCCGTCGGGAAAGGGTTAATGCCGGGGCAATTAATTTTGTCTCTACCCTGGACACAACACTGGGGTATTATGAACTGTATAGGCCTCGGGCTATTCGCCTGCTCAAGCTGGGGCCATCCACTACATACAAGATCACCCAGTGTGCCAGCCATACAGGGAGCCATGACATGATATCGTGTCCCCGGCAGGAAGTGTTTGCCACCATATGACATGATATCGTGTCCCCGGCAGGAAGTGTTTGCCACCATATGACATGATATCATGTCATCTGTCATTAATGCATTAATTGTAATCTTGTTATCCATATATATTTATCTTATAATTCTAATTTCTTCCATTGTAATGTGCTGTAGCATTTGTATGGGTATTTTATGTTTCTGAAGCAGTTGATGCTAATCCAGACATCTGTTGTTTTCCTAGTAGTATATGAAAGGTTGAAAGTGAAAATTTTTACTCAGCATTGCAGTAGGTTGAGAGCTGCTTTGCACTTGTATTTTTATGTAAACAGTTTGCAACATTTTTTACTAGTTTCATATTTTGATGTATTTAACTTTTGATGGCTAGCCATGAAACTGATGACGGCATTGGTGGACGTCGCTCTGACTGTGTCGGTCAATCTTGACAACACTCAGCGCCAGTATGAGTCAGAGAGACAGAAGGTATATAGTGCATATGAAATTTGTTATATCTATCATTGAAATATTCAAAGTTCAATTTGTTATTTTGATTGTATATCCAGTGTCAGATTATTAGATAGCTAATCAATCAAGGGTTTAAAAAAAAATGGTTATTGTTTTGACTGCTTTCTTTTCAGTCTCGTGAGAAACGAGCATCTGACCGTCTTGAATCATTGATGTCAAAAAGGCAAGAACTGGAAGAGAACATGGATGAAATCAAGAACATGCTCACTTATATGTTCAAATCTGTCTTTGTTCATAGATACAGGTAATCATACCATTTTTATGTGTGGTTATATAATGTAAGCTTTTAGTTGTTTAAAAGCACCTTTTCAAAATATATGCTGGGATCCCATGTTGATTTGGGATTATAATAATGTCAGAAATATGGATTCAACAAGGCTTAGAAATGACAACTAGATTTTCTATTGTAAGTCATGTAGTTATAATACTGAGTTGAACATTTATGGGCAGCTGATTCTCTAATAGTGTAGGGTTTTAATGATTTTTCATAAGATTTTATTAAATGAATTTTGCTAAAATTCAGTTTGATAAGGATTGATGCAAATAAACTAAATAGAGTGGAAACACTCTATTTGAACCTGTCTCACTTGTAACAAATATTGATTTGACTCCCAGTAATGATTTTATATAAAACTCTAATTAAAGCTGACTTATGACTGAGTTAATGCCTGATTCACAGATAGGATTATATGTTATCTTGAATGCCTTCATAAAGTTCATTATTTTTAGAAGTAATTAGATGATGTTATAAGAAGACAATATTTAGATTTTAGTTTTTATCAATAACACTTGGAAGAGTACAGGAACATTGATATTATTGTAAATTTTAACTAAAGAATTTCTTTCACAGGGACACACTACCTGAAATACGCTCCATTTGTATGGCAGAAATTGGCCTTTGGATGAAGAAATTCCATCAAAACTTTTTAGATGACTCGTACCTGAAATACATTGGTTGGACACTTCATGATAAAGTGGGCGATGTCCGACTCAAATGCTTGCAGGCCCTCCAACCCTTGTATGCCAGTGAAGAACTCAAGGGGAAGCTGGAACTCTTCACAAGCAAGTTCAAAGATCGTATTGTGGCCATGACTCTGGACAAGGAATATGATGTTGCAGTTCAGGCAGTGAAACTGGTGATCTCCATTCTCAAATATCACAGGGACATTTTAACGGACAAAGATTGTGAACATGTGTATGAACTTGTGTACTCTTCCCATCGAGCTGTTGCACAAGCAGCTGGAGAGTTCTTGAATGAGCGTCTTTTCATTCCTGATGATGAAGCTGTCGCTGCACTCAGAACCAAGCGTGGAAAGAAACGCAGACCAAATACCCCCCTCATCAGAGATTTGGTTCAGTTCTTCATTGAGTCTGAGGTAAAATGTTTACACTTTTGTATACTAGTTTTATTTTCTGACTTTTAGACTTCACCATATGATTAGCATTCATTCATTTCATGAATATATGTTTTATACATTTTTGTTTATGTACATGAAAGAGAATAGATATATAGGAAGGAATGACTAACAATTTGCCTTGATCCCCCCAGTTACATGAGCATGGAGCATATCTGGTGGATTCTCTTATTGAAAGCAATGACATGATGAAGGACTGGGAGTGCATGACAGATCTGCTCCTAGAAGAACCTGGACCCATGGAAGAACCTTTAGATGATCGTCAAGAAACCAGTCTTATAGAAATCATGGTGTGCTGCATCAAGCAAGGAGCCACGGGAGAACCACCTGTTGGTAGAGGCCCAACAAGGAAGGTGTGTTTCTGGATTTTTATATGAATTTCAGCTTACCTACATTTTACTTTGTTCATAGTTTTACCAGTAACCTGTTGAAACATAGTATTCATATTATTTCAAGTTTATTTTCTAATATAATGTCATACAACTTAGGAGAGTGCTATTCAGAATAGTTTGGATTATTGATGAGTACACGTTATGTATTCAGAATGTTATTTTTGTGCAACTTTAAGTTCATTATTGTATTCCTAATGGCATTTATTCTTCTTACAGCAAATACTCTCAGCAAAGGAAGTGAAGCAAGTAAATGATGACCGTGCAAAGTTAACAGAGCACTTAATCCCAACATTACCACAACTTCTGCACAAGTACTTGGCTGATCCAGAGAAAGTAGCCAACCTCCTCCTCATCCCACAGTACTTTGACTTGGAAATATACACTACAAGCAGACAGGAGAAGGTAAGGTCTTGTGCATGTTCAGAAGAAAGAAAATTGCTCTTCTAAATATTCTAGAATACAGAAGATGTGAGCTCACTATAATAAAGATCTGTACGTGCATACAAGACTTGACTTTCAAAATTTCTTGCAGAATTTGGATTTGCTCCTGAAGCTTATTCAAGAGGTGGCTGATAAACACAGTGACACTGAAGTATTAGAAACAGCAGCAAAGACTTTAGAGATCCTGTGTAATGATGACTACACTATTTACTCACGATGTGACATTGCAAGATCATCTCTCTTGGATATGGTGGTCAACAAGTACAAAGAAGCTAATGATGAATACCTAACCCTTATTGATGGTGTAAGTGGAAATTGGAAGATTTGTTGTTATTATTATTATTATTATTATTATTATTATTATTATTATTGTTATTATTATTATTATTATTACAGTTACCATTATTACTCACTCACATGTTTCTTTTTTCCTTTATCTTGAGTATATATATTTTTCATAACTTGATATAGTCCTTTGATTATAAGACTAGAAAGGAAAATGTCACATACTGAAGATAGTCAAACTTAATTGACTTGATCTACACATGCATGCACATTTTTTATTTTTGTTGTTTTGAGTAATGCCCATATCATATTTTACATTTCTAATTTCTCGTCAATTAGGAGGAGGAACCTGATGAAGATGAAACCTTTGCCTTGGTTTCATCTGTGAAGAAAGTGTCCATCTTTTATTCCTGCCACAACATGGGCCCATGCAATATCTGGGATTCACTGTACAAAAACATTAGTTATGCTATTGATGGCAGTAAATCTCTACCAGAAGAGGTAAGGGTTTGTGAACTGATCATATTCCAGACTGCTGGAATATGAAATGATTAATCATTTAATTACAGTAATAAAATATATGTCTATTTATTTTAATAGAGGATTCATTGCTATAGTAATAATTCTTGCAGTTTAAAGATAAGTTTGAAGACATTGAATGGATCCTTAAATCCTATCTTATAATTTATTTGTATTAACAGGCAACAAAGTACTGCATTTCTTCATGCTTCTTTGGTGTAATGTGGGAGCTGCACCAAATAGAAATGGATAAGCGGACCATCACACATGATGCTGTAGAAGCTCTACGAACTCGTCTGCACCTGTTTTTAGATGCATGCAAGCACCTGTTGGCTAATTCCAACAACCAAGTCTTCAGAGAAGAGGTAATGTATTTTGAGGATATTTAAAATTTGTTCTTCCTTACTTTCCTTGATTTAAAAGTATATATTGACTTACTGGTTGACAAAAGAATGTTATTTAACAGTAATCATGTTTCTGTTTTGATGCTATCACTTGTTTGTTAATTGCTTTGGTAATGATAACTTGTCTTTTTCTGTTTTTAGGCTTATGTGACTTTGTGTGATCTTCTGATTGTGTTCAGCCGTCAGTTGTTGGCCAATGCACATTTGTCTCCTTTGGTTTATGTGCCAGATAGGGGCCTTCAGCATCTCCTCAACCACTTCATCCAAACCTATGTATTCATTGATGATGAGGATGGTCAGTCAATTAGCTGTTTGTTTGTGATATATTTACTGTAAATATCTCTTGGTCTTATTCATTGTTTATAAATTTTTTGATTGCTTGAAATCCAAAACACAGCAGGTTGCTAACTGTCATTTCCATTTATGCAGAAGAACAAGATGAGCATGTCAAGATAGAAGAACTGCACAAAAGACGTAACTTCCTTGCCACCTTCTGCAAGTTAATTGTGTACAATGTTCTGCCGACAAAGGTTGCTGCAGATGTCTTCAAACATTATGTCAGAGTAAGCATTCTTTCTCCATTTGTCAATGTACAATTCTGTTTGTTCTTATAACATATTTGAATGAGAGAAAGAATTTTTGTGGAGCTTTATGATTCATTATGGCTTTTTATCTTACAGTATTATGATGACTATGGTGATATCATCAAGGCCACCTTAGGCAAAGCCCGTGAGATTAACAAGGTGAACTCAGCCAGAACCATGGCATTGGCCCTTACGATGATCTTCCGAGAACTTCACAAAGATAATGTTAGAATCAACAGACAGGGGGTAGACTTCATTAGTCTCAAGGTATGAATATTACCTTTGTTTCCTTCTATTTTGTTTTAATTTTTTTGAAATTACATGGAACTATAGAATTTTGTCTCTCTGATACTAGAAATATTGAGAGGACATTGCTGAATTTTTAAGATTTTCTTTTCCCAAGGAACTGGCCAAACGATTTGCATTATCTTTTGGTCTTGATGCTGTGAAAAATCGTGAGGCAATCACTGCACTTCACCGGGAAGGCATCCTGTTTGCTGTTAACCCTCTTGAAAACCCAGCTGATCCTACTGGACCTCCACCCAACCTTGCTTTCTTGGAGATATTAACTGAATTCACAAATAAGCTCCTGAAACAGGATAAGAGAGTTGTGTAAGTATTTTCTTTGACTGATTATGTAAACTATGTAAATGTGAATATATCCAAAAAACAATTGAATGAATCATAAGTATTTATATCAAAGAATGATTTATTATCAATGTATTCATGCATGATATGAACAGTTGCATCAAACCTGAAATATCTTTGTCCCACAGGCTTGCATACCTTGATCGTCGCATAGCTGCTGGTATGCCAAGTTCAAGAGGGGAAGACTGGCAACCATTACTCATGTATCGCAATTCTCTGGTACATGGAGAGGGTGATCAGCCTCCTCAGACATCTAAGCGTGCCTACACCCGGAAGCGCAAACACGGTAAGTGATTGATTTTGCTTAGGTATGAACTTAAGAGTTGAATTATATTTTTTAATGGCGTTGTTGTTGGTATTGATGTAGTATATATTGAGCTGTTTGATGATTTAGATCTTTTTCAGCAGTTGATGATGATGATGACGATGATGAAGATGATGATGCTGGATTCCAGTGAGTATACAATAGCTTTTTTTTTTTTGAAATATCCATTGCACCTGGTGTTTATTGTGTAGTGGCTTGAATTTTATGCATAAAGTTCATCTAATTTCATTTGTATCAGTAATTGAGGAACTTTCATGCCACTATTCAGTTAACATGTCACTTCATTACTAACAGTAAATTTTAGTTGCTGTAGAACTTGAAAATTAGTGTTGTTACTCATGTCATATGTTTAGAAATGTATAATAGTTTATTTACATTTTCATGTAGATCTATTAAACAAAGGAGTTTTGAACTAAAAGTACAAGAAAAGGAAACAGTCTGATTAAATCAGTAAATAGTAATAAGTCAGTCTAAGTTAAGGAACTTCCAAGATTTCTTAATTTCTCCAACGCTACATTCCCTCCCACCCCATCCCTTCTTACAAAAGGCCACCCATTGAGGAACCCCGTGAGACAGGACGCCCCAAGAGACGAAGAAGACTGGAACAAACCCACCCAGATATCATTGGCCGCACCATTCGTCACAAGTGGTACATCGATGGAGAAGGGGTGTACTGTACTGGTTCAGTGTTGGGCATATCTGCCCCTGGGACAATTCCCGAAGAGTCAGATGATGGCCAGTTTATCAATGGCACATGTTATGACATTCAGTACGATGATGAGGACTTTGTGAGGCACTTGATTCTGGAGGGAGACTGGCAGAAAGGAGACATTGCAGTTATGGGCCGTGCGGATAATGTGCCATAATTTGTTTTTTTATGGATGTTTTTAAGGCTTATTTTAATATTCTGATTTGGCTCAGTAACTAGTTGTACTGGTTTTCTGATAAAGATCTTCCTTTGTCTGTCTATATACTGTTTGTCTTTCTTTTTAGATGTTAATTTTTCTTCTTAGAGTAATTTCAAAGTGTGAATGTGTGTGTGTGTGAGTTGTGGTTTACTATTTCATATTTGTAGTTATATCATAAATTCACGCAGTAGAAGTCATGTTTTGGGACCTGTGTAAAAGATGATTCTAAGATATTTAGAGATATATGTAGTCTATTTTTACAGTGCTATCCAGAAAGGGTTATTTGATCTCGGAAAGAGTTTGTATTTTGTATTAGATTTGTGACTAAGTAGGAAGGATCCTGATATTTAGAATCCAGAGAGCATCATAATAAATTTTAATTTTATTTATATTTCGTTCAGTATTTGTAAGGAAGGTGTTGCCGAAAATTTTCTGAATTTCAAGCAATGGACAAATTCTATTATTAATAAACTTTTATAACGAAATTTGTCTTTTAAAGCCTTTTATAAATAGCTGAATGTTACAATTTATTGCATGGATTAGAAGAAATTTTTGAAAATTTTCAAAACAAGTTGAGAATTTAAAATGGATTATGAATATATTATATTTTGTAATATACAGTGCATTTCCCCTTCATAAACCGTGTATAACCATGTCCTTTTTTATATATATGAAATAAATGCTAAAGCAGCCCTAAAAGGTGTTTAACATAACTTTTTATATATATTGTGATGTCAGTCTTCTGTGACTTGCACATTAATTTATTAATACTAAAATATCCTTTATTACCCTAGCGTACTACCATTATCACCATTTAGACTGACAAGTGTAGTAGACTCATTTTGATGTAAATGGATAGTCTGCTCTTAAAATTAAATGTAGACCTTGGTTTTAGACAGTTGGTAACATCATATTTAATCCTTAACTAATCAAATGATTTCATCCAACCTTCTTCCCTGTGTATTTTTTCATGTTGAATGCCAGTTGTCCTGGCTTTATTAAGTCATGGAATCAGCACCAGAAGAGGAACCCATCAACATTTTTTATATTTCTCATAAATTTTGTGTAAAATATTGTTGTACAAATAAAATGCTTTTTATATGGGTTCATATCTATTTGACCAAATATGATTTGTGCCCTTTTGCCAGTACAGCTGTTCTGTGCTGTGGCACTTGCAGCTGTCAACACAGCTGATTTTTCTTGTTTTCAACTCATGTTTTTTTTTTTTTTTTCCCCTCTCATTCGGGATAGTTATTTTTCCCATTTGTTTACAAAAGTAAACAAATAAAATAATACTTGGTGTTTTTCCTTCCATAAAGCTGTAATACTTATATCACACTAAGTGTAAAGAACATAAAGAGCTGATATGAACTTTAATTTAATTTTATTGCAACATTGGTAAAGCCTGTCAGATGGCATATATAAATCTCACAATACAGTAAAACACAAATAAATTACTTACACAAAAATGGCTGTAGTATTATGAGTACATGAAAGAGAGTGCTGAGCAGCTGGAACTCGTCTGTAACCAGGGGCTAAGCTAGCAAATCTATTCCTAATATCCTTACGGTTAATGAGTATTTCTTTGATTATGCCCTTGATTAACAGTACCTTTTATGATAAGGAAATAACCAATACTAGCTATTTATATGATATAATCTGAAACACTAAATGTCATTAACCTCTTGAACACGAGGACTCATATACTGCGTCCTCACAGCGCTCGTGACATATCCGAGGACGCGCATAATGCGTCATGGCTGAGTTCTGTCAGCATTAGTTTGTTTTCCTTCCGGATACTGTACGAGATCTTTCAGAACATAGGTTGTATATCATATGATGGCTTGCTTGACTTTCATCACTATTACGTTGGAGTGTGATTCGCTTATACCAGGGGATGTACCCTACTAGCAATCATTTTATTATTTCTTTATAGAACATGATGTAAAAATATAAAACTTTTTATGATGAGTTTACCATACTACTTCAACTCTTTTCTTTTGTTCTCTGAGTCACTGAGGTCTCTTACTAAGGTCTTCTCACCCTCCTCCCAACCCATGTAAATAACATGCACAGGGGGAAGTGGTTGATTATGCATATATTTGATATATAGTACTTGATCATTATGTTGAGGATTTGACTTAAAACTTGAGGTTTTTGGCTTAAAAAATGCTATATTCAAGAGTGACATTAAAATTTGGCCCGCACCGGCATCCCAGATTTGGCATGGGGCGCGTTTTCTACTGTTCGGAGTGAACGAGTTAATGTTGTAAACTAGCAGAATAACCATAATGTATTTCTGTTGGGGTTGGTTTGACAAGGAGCATTGATAGTTTAGTTGAACAATCACAACCTTTTATGTGAGTGAAGTACCTTGTCTGACAATGCAGAGAATCAAAACCTTTACATATATGCCAAGGTTGTGGTTTAATAATGTGAGGAAAAAAGCTGTAAAAGAAAATTTGCATTTCTCATGTTGATAATTTTTAACCCAATGATGACGGTGTTTTACACCTGTGTGACACTGCTAAATGCCTGATGACGGGGCGACACACCAGTGTGACGTTCCCGATGCAATATTGCATAGGCTCGGCGTAGGGGGTTGCCACTTCTCGCGGGGCCCGTCGGGATTGGGTTAATCAGCACATGACCAATGATAACATACACTCTGTTCAGTGTTTGTTCAGTTTACTTTTAATCTGAAGAAAGTACATGGATAGGCTGATAAAGCAAGGATTTGATATGTATACAAGAAGAATAGTTTTAAAAGTTATATTATAAAAAAAAAGAATTGATGATTGAAACAAAAATAATTGACAATAACCATTTAAAGGTGAAGAACTAAGTGGTGACAGTGATTTAGTACTGCAAATATACGGTATATTACCTGTAATTTTGGAATAAAGTTTTTGTTTTGTTTTACTGAAAGTTAACCAGGAAAAAAGGAAGTGTGAAATAATGTGTTAAAGGAAAGATAATGAGAAAAGAGAGAAAGTGTTACAAGAGGAAGAAAAAGATTTTCAATGATTCTTAGGAAAGGAATTAGTAGAGATTCTCTTTCTCTTTCTTTCTCTCTTCTATCTTCTCTCTCCTCTCTCCTCTCTCCTCTCTCTCTTCAATCTTCTCTTTCCTCTCTTCTCTCTATCTTCTCTCTTTCTCTCACACTTCTATCTTTTTTTCTCTATTTTCTCTCTCTCCTCTCTTTTTTTTTTCTCTCTCTCTCTCTCTCTGTAAGCCACCTCTTAGAGCAGTTGTTATAACCACTCGATGCCCTGGTTGTAGGTCGGTGGTTAAAGAGACAGACGTTCACGTGCCATGGTCTTTATTGTGGACTCTGCTTAATACAGGTTCCGGCCATCAGGCCGGAATTCAGAGCTGTTCGCTCTGGTCTCTGTCTGTCTGACCTCTCTGTCCTGCTCTGTCTGTCTGGGTTCCTTGTATGTCCTTTTAAGTACAAATTCTCAGTCACTTTCTACGCCTCGGGGCTTCCATTAGCAAACACAGCTGCCTAGAAAAGCTTGTGTTCCGAGGCGGAAACGAACACAGGAAGCAGGATGCGTCAGGTCAAGACTTAAGCAGACATACATGATCAATGTCTTGGGTCAATTAATATATGTGAGATAAGACATTGATCATGTATGTCTACTTAATTTAATGCAATATCGATGGCAGTGTGTTTTGACCTGACACTTTGTCTCCTGTGCTCGTTTCTGCCTCGGAACACTAGTTTCCCTAGGCAGCTGTGTTTGTTAACGGAAGGCCCGAGGCGAAGAAAGTGACTAAAGATTTGTACTTAAGGACATGTAAGGATCACACAGACAGACAGATCAGGACAGAGAGGTCAGACAGACAGACTAGAGCGAACAGCTCGGACCTCTCTAGTGTATTAGAGTCCACAATAAAGACCATGGCACATGAACGTCCGTCTCTTTAACCACCAACCTACAACAGGGCATCGGATGCTGTACAACTAGTGCCAGCGGGTGGCTTACAAATGATGGCAGCAGTGGGTGGCTTACAATGAGAGCCACCCACTCTTTTAAAAACTTTTAAAACTATTCTCTCTCTCTCTTTCTCTCTCTCTTTTCTCTTTTCTCTTTTCTCTTTTCTCTTTTCTCTTTTCTCTTTTCTCTTTTCTCTTTTCTCTTTCCTCTTTCCTCTTTCCTCTTTCCTCTTTCCTCTTTCCTCTTTCCTCTTTCCTCTTTCCTCTTTCCTCTTTCCTCTTTCCTCTTTCCTCTTTCCTCTCTTCTCTCTTCTCTCTTCTCTCTTCTCTCTTCTCTCTTCTCTCTCACTATCTCTCTCTTCTCTCTCTCTATCTCTCTCTCTCTCTCTCTCTCTCTCTCTCTCTCTCTCTCTCTCTCTCCTCTCTTTTCTCTCTCTCTCTCTCTCTCTCTCTCTCTTTCACACTCTTACTCACTCTCTCTCTCACTCTTACTCACTCTCTCTCTCTCACTCTTACTCACTCTTACTCACTCTCTCTCTTTCTCTCTTACTCACTCTCTCTCTCTCTCTCTCTCTCTCTCTCTCTCTCTCTCTCTCTCTCTCTCTCTCTCTCTCTCTCTCTCTCTCTCTCTCTCTCTCTCTCTCTCTTTCTCTCTGTCCACAAGCAGTTGTTGATTGATCCAGTCAGAACATGCTTGTATAAGTAAGTGTGTATGAACATAAATAGAAAACCAGGCACACATATGTTCCAATTTTGTAGATCTGCTATGTTTAACTTAGAGTTGTGGCTGTTGCTCTTTTCCAAAGAGTTGCTCATCAAAGAGTTGTTGCTTTGTCTCTGTAGCACAAGCAACTTATCGTAAATGTCCTCGTCAAGGTAAAGAACAAAATTATTGTGTGAAGGAGGGCAGGGGCATGAAGGCCACAACAGGATACCAACTGTCTGGTGGTGGGTTACAGGTTGGCAGTGATTTAAGGTGATAGGTAAGGATATATATACACTGTTCCTGTCAGTTCAAGGAAGGAATAACCAGGAGAGGCTAAATATGAGAAAATAAACTTCACAGATGGTTTACTTAAAAAAAACATTCTATTTCTCAGAAGATGCATTTTTACCAGATTAAGACAATTTTAGATTTTACAATCATCAAAATATACCTCATTAATAACATGAAGCAATCACTTAGGCTGAGATGCATAAATGCCGGCTCATGGTGGGTGCACTCCGGCATCTAAGCTCAGATTCAGAGTGCATGTGTGAATGCACCCAGAATTAAAGAAAATTATCCGAAAATTAAGATATGAAATAATAAAATTTAAATATAGATACATATGGGTTATAAGCTAAGACTAGAACCTAAGGCTATAGAATAGACTATTAAAAAGTTGGTAATATTGCAAAATGAATACCATGTATGTAGTTTCTAGTAATGCAGCTTGAAACCGTTTTCTGCATCCTAGTGTATTAGAGAATAATGTCTCTCTGAAACTCTCTCCATTCTCCTGGTGGTACTATGATCCGAATAACTGGCTGCTGCAGCACTTGATGTGTATTTTGAACTTGATGGTTAGCCACGTCCCTCTAATGTTGAAAATTCTTAAGGTTGTTTAGAATACAAGGATCCTTGCCATTGACTGTCTTGATTGGCCTGTATTTTAATCTGTCTGGATATTGAAGTGCTTCTTAGCAGCTCCTTCCCATGTCAGAGGATTATACTCCATCACAAAGCAGCTCAGGGTCATGTTTTGAAATTATGTTCTTTAATAAGGAAATCCCAAGTGTCTGCTTCATTTTGAGGTTTAAATACAGTATTTTATCCTTGAAAAAGAGTTTAATGTTAGGAAGTGTTCTAGTAATTGCCAATGAGGTGCATCTTGTTTGGTGCAAACTTAATCTACCAACTTTTACTGCAGGTTTGGATGTTCTGTGGTCTGGTATTTTTGTATGCTGCTGTTGTTTCTTCATAATTAATAGAATTATTGAGATGTGATCCACCCACACCACTCTTTCAGTCTTTCAATAAGGCACCATGCACCATTTGATTGAAGGCCTCCTTGATTTCCAGAGTTACTACAGCAATGCATTGGCCACTGTCAAGGGCAATACTTAACCCTTTCCCGACGGGGCACTCGCTACGCGAAGACCCCTATGCCGGGCGATTGCAATATTGCATTGAAATCGTCACACTGGCATGACGCCCCGGCATC
>BOPN01000444.1:497287-499112 GCA_017312705.2 Penaeus japonicus | reverse complement strand
CTGCCCCCACCTGGCCCTGAGCACTATTTCACTCCTTTCATCCGTTCCTAACTTCAGTCTCTCCCTAAGATTGCTCCTTCCCTAAAATACTCCCCCTCCCCCTCTCTCTTCCTCTTCCCTCCCTCCGTCTCTTTCTTCCTTCCTAAGGATGCCCTCACCCCTTCCTCCTCTTTCCAGACCTCATGAAACACTTCCTCATAAACCTCTTCTCATTCGTCCTCCTCTGTCTTCCCTCCTTTTACTTCCCCATCCTTTCCCAATATCTTATCATGTCCTGCTATCTCCCCTACCCCCCTCTCTTACCCTTCCCCTCCTTAGGAGCATCCTATCACGGATTGAATCCTTTTCCTTCTAGAGCCACTCACGGATGTCTTGTAGGATAAAGGCATCAGACGAAGCCTCAGTTTGTAAGGATTCTTTTCTATAGCTTCAGACTAATTAGTTGATTTGAGAGCTTTCGACATTTGCATTCACTGTTTTTAGAAATGCGTTTTCTCTTTTTCACCTCTCTCTCTCTCTTTCTATCTCTCTCTCTCTCTCTCTCTCTCTCTCTCTCTCTCTCTCTCTCTCTCTCTCTATATATATATATATATATATATATATATATATATATATATATATATATATATATATATATATATATATATATATATATATATATATATATATATATAGATATATATATATATATATATATATATATATATATATGCGAATTTTATTTAATGGACACGATTACAATGACAGCAAACAAAATATGAATACAAATGGATATGGCAAAGTTATGCCCCTCCCGTCTTTCTCCTTCCTTGACTTTCACAACCCCTTCTCTGAGACGAAAGATGAAAAAAAAACTACTGCAACAAACACAGAAGAGAGTTATGAAAGAGACTCTTAGTATCTTACTATTATCAAAAAATGATAAAGTCCAATAAATTCCATGAGAAAGAAGTGTAAAGGTAAAGATGCGAGAAAGATTAGTTATTTTTCATCTTCGCTTTACCCCTGTACATGTGAATGAAAACGAAATAAGCTTGACATAAGTACATATAACGAGAGATAGATATATACGAGCCGGTGACAATAGCCACCTGGTGTTTGATCGTCTGCTACGTAATCATACTTGTCACGAATGATAAAGCTTAATCGTATCTTCACTACACAGAGACCTTGTTTACGGTACGTGTCCGAAATGTATCTTTTAGTCGACAAAATAGTCATTATTCATCGTCCTGAAGCGGTTGCATATTGAATTACGGGGTACAACTGTGCATGTGATAAAATAATTAATGTGGCAGTCAGCAGTTCTCGACAATTTTCTCTTTTCGGAAACGTATTCAGGAACGCTGGGGAACATAGAGGTAAATAAAGTTAATATTTCTATATATCTCTGAATGCTGAAAGAATTGAGATGACAGCTACTACTAACCATTTAATTGAGTGCCTTATCAAAGTAGACTTCCTTTATCGTCGTACCATCCTTGGTATTATTAATTTGACCGTTTGTAAAAGGCGAGTTCACAGAGTCACCAGAAAAAAATATTAAAACAATTTAAAGGTCGATCACTACAGATAGCGTCCTACCTGCAGAAGGCCCAGGACCTATTGGACGACGTCGCCACGTATGCTCCCCTGACCAGCAACCCACGGGAACGAATTGCTGCCGCCTTCCATCGTCGCCTAAAGCAGCTAGCGTCGGGTTGCCCTGAGGCGAACCTTTACCAAAGGTTCAGGATCCCCGTTGGCAGCCTGTTGATGAGAGAAGATTCCACCAATCTGCGGGCATGGACATCAGCGGAAGGGAACAGAATGCGAGCAGCTGACC
>BOPN01000444.1:457287-459787 GCA_017312705.2 Penaeus japonicus | reverse complement strand
CAGTGCGGAATTATTCATTCCCTTCACTCTCTGTCTACAGGTGAGAGTGGCTAGAATTGGGTCCTTCTCTTTTTGCGATAGGGAAATTAGCTGTTATAAATATATACTACCGTACTGGTGAAACAAGGAAGCTGTTGAGAGGATCTACAAGGAAGAGTATTGATATAAAAGGAGGGGATTGCATATGTATATATAGATAAATATATAGATAGATAGACACATGCACACACACACACACACACATATATACACACACACACACACACACACACACACACACACACACACACACATATATATATATATATATATATATATATATATATATATATATATATATATATATATATATATATATATATATATATATATATATATTATCAGTAGATAGGGGATGCTGAAATGGTTGAAGGATTGATCAACCGATCGGGATTAGTGACACGGTGAATGGGACTCGATTAGGAGAGTACAAATACGATTTCGAAAAGAGGAGAGTGAGAAACAGGCAATATGACAATAGCTAATAGAGTTTCCGAAGATCGCCGAGGGGAAGATAGTGTAAAGGAAGTTTTTTTTAATTTTTTAGCAGATTCTTAATACTATAATAAACTTCCTGGTTAGGTTTATATTGTTAAAACGGTATAAAAGAAGGTGAAGAATTGCTAATTGAGTTAATTCATACCATTTAGGAAATTCTAATCGTAATTCTAAAATGTATAATGATTACGCCGGCTACTGTCGTGATAAATACTCTATTATTATACAATATCCACTTTCGTCATAAGGGGTATTTCGCCAAGACCACCATTCATTAATAGATTCCCTCGCTCTTCATATCTAAAACCAACCCTCAGATCAATAATAAAAAATAATAATAATAAAGAAATAAGTGAATGCGAGAGAGATTTCTGGCTTATTTTCGACTGCATTTCTGAAAATCATGAACCAACCGACGCAATTGACTTGTTTGCAATCCCTATCATGCTCTTCATCTCAGTATCTGTCTCAATGTTTGGACAGGTAATTGATCCATAATAACAAAGGGAATTTACCCTCTCCATCTGTTTGTCTGCTGTTTGCTCTATTACTTGCGGGGAAATCTATGCATACATACACACTTATTGGGGAAGGACCTCCCTCTGCGGGTGTGTTTCGCTCTCTCTCCGATTCTCTGTCTCTCTCTCCGTTTCTCTGTCTCTCTCTCCATTTCTAAGTCTCTCTCTCCGTTTCTCTGTCTCTCTCTTCGTTTCTCTGTCTCTGTCTCCTTTCTTCTCTGTCTGTCTCTCTCTCCTTTCTTCTCTGTCAGTCTGGTTTTGTTACTCTCTTTGTATTTGTATCTGAACTCGTCTCTCTGTTTCTCTGTCTCTGTCTCTCTCACTCTCTCTCTCTCTCTCTCTCTCTCTCTCTCTCTCTCTCTCTCTCTATCCCTCCCCTCTCTCTCTCTCTCTCTCTCTCTCTCTCTCTCTCTCTCTCTCTCTCTCTCTCTCTCTCTCTCTCTCTCTCTCTCTCTCTCTCTCTCTCTCTCTCTCCTCCCCTCCTCCTCTCCTCTATCCCTCCTCCTCCTCCTCTCTTCCTCTTCTTCCCTCTCTCGCTCTCTCTCTCTCTCTCTCTCTCCCCTCTCTCGCTCTCTCTCTCTCTCTCTCTCTCTCTCTCTCTCTCTCTCTCTCTCTCTCTCTCTCTCTCTCTCTCTCTCTCTCTCTCTCACTCTCTCTCTCTCTTTCTCTCTCTATCCCTCCCTCCCTTCCACTTTCTTTCCCTCTCTCGCTCACTCTCTCTGCTCTCTCTCTCTCTCTCTCTCTCTCTCTTTCTCTCTCTCTCTCTCTCTCTCTCTCTCTCTCTCTCTCTCTCTCTCTCTCTCTCTATCTATCTATCTATCTATCTCTCTCTCTCACTCACTCTCTTTCTCATTACTGCTGCCACTATTACTACTACTCATGATAATATGATTGTCTTTCCAAACCCCTTCATTCCATTAAAAAAAAAGCATTTCATATTAATCTAAACAACAGCTCTCTACGCCAATATGTCAACCACTAGATGCTTTTGCGAAATGCTATTAGGGAGGACACAAGAATGTGCACAAATATCAACACAGCTTCACTGAACTGCATATTTGTGAAATTTATGAATTATTTATGAATTTGATTTGTTTTGTATCTTTCATTATCATCATTACCGTCGTTATTATCATCATAATTAACATTTTCATTATTCTTATTGTTATTGTTATCATTATCATAATAATTATCATTATCATTAATATTATCATTATCATCATCATCATCGTCATCACAATCACTATCATAATTATCATCAGTCGTCTGTACATCTCTCCTTACTCTAAATAGTGCTATTCTGATCATTATTTATATTTATATAGATATTACCATCATCATCATAAGCATTACCATCATAAGCATCATCATCATCAACATTAGCCTCATAAGTATCATGATTATAATTATTCTTTTTTTCTTATTATGGGGAATATTTTTATCCT
>BOPN01000444.1:443909-454395 GCA_017312705.2 Penaeus japonicus | reverse complement strand
TGTAGGCAGTTTGCTTACCTGACTCCTGGAAGAAACAGAACCCTTCCCCTGCCTCGCTTTGGCGGGGGAGAGGGAAGCGGGGGGAGGGGGGTAAAAATGATCTTCCAGACCGGCCTTAAGAGCATTACAGGCAACGTAAGCACATTAAGATCTCGCTAATGAGATTATTTATTCATGGGGTCCCCCTCCTCCAAGACGACGCGAGCACCCAACGACGAAGGAAATCTTCACAAGTGGAAGGAAATGACAACTTTAATAAATTTACGTATAATATTTTTCAGAGGAAAGGAGTGGAGTGGAGTGTAATTTCATTCATTCCACTTCTACTGGAGGTAGAGGGCGAGAGTGAGAATGCGTTAAAAGAATCGTCTCTTTGTCAGTCCTTTCGGAATAACGAAAGGAAACATACAAAAAAAAAAAAAAAATCAAACATATATTTATGTAAATATATATAAGGCCTATTTCATCCTCATTGTATAATCACCCTCCTCCATCTCAACAGAAGCCCTGTTGTGATGAAATCTCGGCCCCCAAATCCAAATCACCATCTTTGTTGTCACTCGGCGTCGTTCCCGCTACCTGCCCCCTGCCAACACTCGCCATCACACCCCCTTCCCCCTCTTATCTCTCGCGCCATCAGCTTCTTGTTATCAAATGCCACTTCGTCTCGTTACACTGAGAGATAGAAATAGAGATACAGTTAGAGAGAGAGAAAAAGATTATATATATACATATATATATATATATATATATATATATATATATATATATATATATATATATTATATATATATATATATATATATATATATATATATATATATATATATATATATATATATATATATATATATATATGTATATATAGAAAGAGAGAGAGAGAGAGAGAGAGAGAGAGAGAGAGAGAGAGAGAGAGAGAGAGAGAGAGAGAGAGAGAGAGAGAGAGAGAGAGAGAGAGAGAGAGAGTGAGGGAGGGAGAGATAGATAGAGAGAGGAAGGGAGGGAGAGAGAGAGAGAGAGAGAGGGAGAGAGAGAATGGGAGAGAGAAAAAAAGAGAAAGAGAAAAAGAAAGAGGAAAATAGAAAAAGAGAGAAAGAGAGAAAGATAACAAAGAGAGAACGAGAGAGAGAGACGAAGAATGAGGCGAGACGAGCAGGTAATCTACCACCCCCGCCCCATCACCGCTGTCTATCTACCCATCAATCAGTCACACGATATGCAGTGTCATCAGCTCGTTCCAGAACCCTTCCAGCGCAGGTACTCTCGGCAAGCATTCGACGTCGCTCTTCGACCATCCATCAACGTCGCTCTTATCGGAGGCATCGAGATTATCGGAGGAGGGGAAGGTGGGAAAGGTGGAGGAGGAGGAGGAGGAGGAGGAGGAGGAGGAGGTGGAGGAGGGGAGGAGGTGGTGGAGGGAGGTGGTGGAGGAGGGAGGGAGGAGGAGGAGGAGGAGGAGGAGGAGGAGGAGGAGGAGGAGGAGGAGGAGGGAGGAGGAGGGGGAGGAGGAGGAGGAGGAGGAGGAGGAGGAGGAGGAGGAGGAGGAGGAGGAGGAGGGAGGAGGGGGAGGAGGAGGAGGAGGAGGAGGAGGAGGAGGAGGAGGAGGAGGAGGAGGAGGAGGGAGGAGGAGGAGGGAGGAGAAGGAGGAGGGAGGAGAAGGAGGTGGTGGAGGAGGAGGTGGTGGTGGAGGTGGAGGGGGCGGAGGGGGAGGGGGAGGAGGAGGATAAGTAGTAATAAGTAGTGCGAGAAACGTTAGGAGGACAAGGAAAGGCAACAGTGCTAATAAACAAAAATCCCTCACAGAAGAATAAGCCTGCATATTAACAGAATGCGCATCAGTAAAGGATCCTAGACCCAACGCCAAGGATCTGCCAAGGATAACGTCTGCGGTCGAGCGCGTGGTAGCCGGGTTCCAGGAACACAGCGGAAAAATGGCTTTCTTTGTCGCTACGAAGCCATCTGTTCCGTCATTGTCGCCGCCAACGGTCCTCGTGCCCAGCATGCCCGTGGGAATTGCCCATGCCAACATATGTTCGACTTTCTGCTTTACAGCGCTTGCCTTTCATCCTCTATGCCATACAAGAAAATATGCAAAATAAAAGAGAGACAGACGGGAATAAATAGAAAAAAAGAATAATCTTTGCCAACAAGAACGTGTAGAGGTTAACCAGTATCAAGTGTGAGATGCAATTTAAGCTGTAATTCACTTTCCAAGGCTTGAGGAAGCTTTTGTTGAAAAAAGAATAAATAAAAATAGCGCAAGGCTTCAATGCACTTTACCTCGGTTATTTTTGAAGTACCGCGACGTTCTACTTGTCGCTGTTTAAAATACCAGTAAATAAAACAATAAATCAAAATCACTTTCAAAGCCCTCTGGCGTCACCTAGACTAGCCGTCGCCTTGTAAATCATTGCTGTTACCAAAGCAAACCGCTGTAATAAGCCGCTCCTCCAACGACACTGTTACCAAATCAGCCTAGCAACCTTTGCTCCCGACATCCCCGACTCCAAGCGACCGCCGTGACAATCAGGTAACAAAGGCGGGCCGCGGGGCACCGATGAAGACAGATGTGACGCTCAGGACGGATATCACGTGATCGTAAACATCCTTTGGCTCTGCCCATCTCCCTTCCCTCTCCATCAATGTCATCTGCCACCCGCTTCCTCTTCTGCACTTATTTTTTCGCCTTCATACTGCAATTAAAGAGCTTATTTTTCTCTTGACAACGATCTATTTAAAATCCGTTCCAAACCTTGTTAGTAGAAATAAATGATTGTGCCCATTACCTCACCCTGCACGAGTACCTTCCTTTTTATCTTAGCATTTGGAAACTTTCTGGCGAACTTTCCTTTGGCGCCTAGACAAGGATTAAATGAAGGTCAAGGGGTAAGGACCTTCCAACAAAGCGTGTCACAACCACAAGCTCCTACATAAAGCTCGTTAACGAAAAGGACCTTGAGCGAATACAAATTGCCACCTCGCAAGGCAGGTCTACGCCAGCCTTTATGTATCGTAACCAGTTAGATACGTGTACCTAGGCCTAAAAAGATCGGCAGATTCTCATTATATATGCACTTCCTAAACAATATTTCGCAGCGTATATAAAGTTATTTCCATTTTCATCAAAGTCGAAAAGGAAACAAATAAATCACTGAGAGAATACTCAAAGAAACAACACAACAGCTTCTTCCCCAACGCCACATTAACGTATAATTTAGCCATCACTCAAAAAGAAAGAAAGAAAAGAAATTCTAGAAAAAATAAAAATAATACACCTTTTTACCTGAGCTAATAAAGATTTCAAACATTACAAGACAAATACAGGCTTAGGTCCCGCTCATGAATAATAACGAGAGAGCATTTCTTATGCGGGACTGAGGTTGCCATTCCCACGCGCTGTACTATGACTGAGTAAGGCCCAAGATGTCTTTTTTACGACCTACTCCACCTTGGCAGCGTCATTATGGACTTGTGCCTGGTAGCCCTCGTCCTTACCTCTTCTTCCACCTCTACGGGAAGCATGCGAGTAGATATAGCTACTAGCCTATCTGTTTAATTTCGTCAGTCTGTCTGGCCGAAGTCCGGTACTCTCTGTCTTCTCATGCTTCGCTTTTACACTTTCTTTATCTTTCTGCCTCCTCCCCATTTCCGTTATCTGGTGTGTCCTCTTTGTATTAATTATCTCTTACTCTCTCTATATTTCCTTCCCCTCCTTTACCCGATCCCTCCCTATCCCTTCCCTCCCCTTCCATCCGCCTGCCACACCACAGCCTCCTCCCCCTCCCTCTCCCCCATCCCCCCCACCCCTCCCCCTCCCCCACCTGCAGGATGCACCGTGTGAACGCCGCAGTGGCCCCCCAGGCGGGTCAACTCACCCACTATTGCCTACCTAACTTGATCAATAATGCAACTTCCCGATATCTCCACACGGCACACGAGATATGAAGCCAGGTTAATTGCACGTGGTTTCAGGTAACTTCAGAGGTAAAACTTCCAACTTCGTGCAAGAAAGTAAATGGAAACTGTGCAAGATTATTCCAAACCTTTGCAGATACGCGAATATGGCCAGAGAGAGAAAAAAAGTAAATATCTGATTGGATGATATCGGGCCATACTATGCACACATGAGAACAGCTATAGAACCCAAATTCTTTTGAATAATATCAAGGAATATCACGTACACCGAATAAATAAAACGTGTGGCAAAAGTTAATATCTGAAACGTAAGTTGGGTCTAGGGATTGGGAATAAGGGGGGTGGGTGGGTGGAGAGGAGGGGGTGCAGGGACAGACACAGATGGCCTCAGGACAAAAACAAGAAAAATAGGCCTATATGTAATATCAGAGTGGGGGAGAGGGGAGTACAAGAGCTGGTTTTCCCCTCTTCCTCCTCCTCATTTTATCTATCTTCTGCTTTTATCCTCGATTCTTATCCGATCTCGTTATGGATAACCCCAGGCAGCCATTACCGGGTGCAGGGGACGGTCACCGTTGGGACACTGTTGGTAGTGACACTGTCTGCCGGGCAGTCTGTTGGGGTCGTAGGAAAGGAAATTGCACACGCACACACACACACACACACACACACACACACACACACACACACACACACACACACACACACACACACACACACACACACACACACACTCCCGTAATGGCTCCGATGATCAGCTCCACACACCCTCTATTTTCGGGTTCTAGAACAGGTTAGTGCAGCCTCGACATAATAGGCCATCAGACTTTTTTAAAATCTTGGTTCACTTTTTTCAATTCAATCTTTACTTGGGCGTTCATTGTCCTCGCCCTGCCTGATAAGGAGGGTCGACGTTCTTCCTCCTCCAGCAGTTGACCCTCGAAGGAGCGACCTACGGAAGGATGGATCCGTGTCTCCGCGATGATGCGAGCAAATACCTGGCGTGTGTTTACACTTCCTTCTATTAGGATACCTTCTATTAGGATGCACCGAACTGGTCATTACTCGCCGTTTCGGAGTTCTTCCCTTTCCTCTGCCCCTCCCCCCCCCCTCCCCTCCTTCTCCCCTCCTCACCCTGGCCAGGCGACAGCGTACCACCTCCATACTCTCGCTGGGTCCTCTAATTATGCAAATGAGTCCAAACACCGCCCTTCTGCATCGCGGCGGTTGCGGTGGCGGAGTGTGCAGGACAGGAACAAGGAAACTGGCGGGTCATATTTTAAAGTACACGGCAGACGCTCCTGCGGGAGGTGGGTTGCTAGCTGACGAAGGCAACTTGTCCATACAAGGCGCGGACGCAGCTTCAGCCCACCACTCCTGTCGTAGTAGTGGTCACACCTCCTCCATCCCCTCTCCTCCACCCACTCCAGCGCCGCGGCCGCCGCCACTCCATGTTTGGCTAACCACCTGACACTGCGCCTGGTGGAGTTTAGTCTACCCATTGTTTACTGTGTGTTGAAGCAGCTTGTGGCAGCTCTGACATATAGCCCATCGCTGCATACAAAAGAAGGTGTCGAGCTGCCGTCGTGTCATTCCGCTGACCACTGCCGACTCCTGGTCCTGACCCCTATCCCTCTTCTTTCAGTATGTCAATGCGTGGGTCATTATTATTATGCTATACGCTTACTGAATTCAATCAGCTATATTCTTATCCCTTCAATCATTCGATACTAGACAGACTACAAAAAAGCCTTTGCTGCTGCAAGATAAAGCTTTCTTGATAATCATATAAAATGTAAATAAAAAATCTTCTTTTTGTTTTCCTTGTATTTCGTTTTGCTTACCTTCGCCAAAGAGGTTGACACACGCTACAAAACAACAAGCTGTGTTCTCTAGAGAAAGAAAGGAAGAGAAAGAAAGAGAGAGAGAGAGAGAGAGAGAGAGAGAGAGAGAGAGAGAGAGAGAGAGAGAGAGAGAGAGAGAGAGAGAGAGAGAGAGAGAGAGAGAGAGAGAGAGAGAGAGAG
Source organism: Penaeus japonicus (assembly GCA_017312705.2). Classification (NCBI taxonomy): domain Eukaryota; kingdom Metazoa; phylum Arthropoda; class Malacostraca; order Decapoda; family Penaeidae; genus Penaeus; species Penaeus japonicus. Next base: position 448,456 of record BOPN01000444.1, on the reverse strand, counting down.
AGAGAGAGAGAGAGAGAGAGAGAGAGAGAGAATCAGAAAGCGAGAAAATCAGAGAAAGAGAAAGAGAGAGAGAGAGAGAGAAAGAGAGCCAGGTATGGGAAGAATGCGCGCGTGAGGAAGAAGGCCCACAACAATCGTCGGTATATTCCTCTTCATTATAGAGGCTGTCCTGCCCCGCGCGAGTGAGTAATGCGGTGAGTGATCAAAATTCATGGGTGATACACGCTCCCCGACGCACTCAACGGGGGTCCACTGGGGATGGAGGGGGGAGGGGTGTACGCGGCAGGAAGGGAGGAGGAAGAGGAGGAGGAGGTTGAAGAGGAGGGGGGAGAGGGTAGGAGGAGGAGGAGGAGGAGGAGGAGGAGGAGGAAGAGGAGGTGGTGGTGGTGGAGAAGGAGGGGGACGGGGAGGGGGGAGAAGGAGGAGGGGAAGGAAGAAGAAGAACAGGAGTGGGAGGAGAGGGAGGTGGGAGAGGAGGAAGAGGAAAAAGAAGAAGAAGAAGGAGGAAAGGACCGATCGACGAGGAAAAAAAATGATGCTAATGTTTACCAAGCGGGGTTTACAATGAGCCTTAGAGAGAAAAATATCCTTCAAAGTCTGTCATTTCCAAACTAATTAGGAATGCTCTTTCCCCCAGTGGGATTGAATGAATATATTTGGTCAGAGATCTCAACAAAAAAAAATATTTATATTTGTGGAGGATTAAGCGAAGCTGATAATGTCATGTAATAAAAAAGGCAAGGCATGGATAGTCAACGGGGGAGACAGCGTAAAATATGAATGACTACGCAGGGTTATACAGAAGCCGGGGGGGGGGGGGGGGCAAGACTAGACAGGGTGACAAAGAATAGACAAGCACTAGACACAGACTAGACAGGGTTTAGGAGGGGTAAAAAGGTGAGGCTTCCATCAGACGGCACAGGGAGGGAAGAAAAAATGGGGAAGAATGAAAGAAAGAAAAATGAAAAGATATAAAAAAAATAATGTACTGATAAACAGATAAGTCCGTATATGCCCCTTATACACACACACATGCACACACATGCACACACACACACACACACACACACACACACACACACACACACACATTAATTTATATATATATATATATACATATATATATATAAATATATATATATATATATATATATATATATATATATATATATATATATATATATACATATATACATACGTACACATGGAAATAAATTTGTAGACGCAAGCCGGAATCCTCCCATCAGCACTCATTACCCAGATAAACAAGCTCATCACCCCATGACCTACGCATATAACGACCGCCCACACGAAGCTAAGGCAAACTCATTGCGCCCACCATATCAGGCGCATCGCGTAATGATCTCCGTTTGTCCTAGGCATGACTGAACGCGCCACGACAACAAAAGTGGCCTGGGGAAGGGAGGCGGGACGAGCAACCGGAAGTAGCTCCAAGTCTCCACCAGGCTCTGGCACGACTTGTCAGCAGTTGGGGGAAACTTATGAAGACTTTGAAGCCATCTTGAGATAGTTGTCGAGAGTTAATATCCCAGAAGATGAGGATGGCTGAGTTCTTATTTTTACTCTAAATCATTTCCAAATGTGTTTGTCGTAAGCGGGAAATAAGCCAACGCACGTTATAAACAGCGATTAATTAATTGTTGTTAAACCTACAAGCTTCAAATGCGAAATAATAACCGTAAACCATGATGGACAAATAACAGCATAGTTACTACAAAATCTACATCTCTTTGTTAAGATAATGATCATTTTCGTCAAGTGATTACGGCTGGCAGACTGGAACAATTCAAGTCATTATGATGCCTCGCCTATGGTTACTCAAACGACTATTGTTGAGAGTTCCCTATGGACTCCTTGTCTGAGCTTGCCACAATGATTTCTTTTATTACCTCCATATATAATTCTTATCTTGGATCGTCTACCTGCTCGGAGAACGCCCCAGCTTAACGCTATGCGAACGGCAGAGTAAACACATACTAAAAATAAAACATATCGAGTAATACTTCACCATCAACGAGAGTTGCCATACGGTCGGAAATCCTAAGCGACACGGTTGGCACTTGGCATTAAAGGAACACCATCATTATGAACGTATGCCTGTGACAACGCCGACAGCTGGACGGCCAAGCATGCTATAACTCCCATACTTACGGCGTAGCGTCTACGGCAAGGCATCATACATATATTATGCTAATCAAGAGCTGTAAATATTAATCCAAAGCCCTGTAAATATCTTGGCCAACACCTTACCGGGAGGATTAACTCAGTATTCGCCTTGGTCAAGCCCTGATTTACTCCCCCGCGTGTAGGTGCCCCGACTCGCTAATTTCATTAACAACATCAGACATACACTTATCGAGTCGTATAATTGCTTGATAACATCGCCGCCGCCGTCCGCTAATTGAGCCTCATCGTCGTGAACGTCAGGAGCGAGATCGTCGGGACGGGGCCGCTGTGTCTCCTAACGAGAGCAACAACAGCGGAGACTCAGCGAGGGGTTGTAAATCACTCGGGGAAGAAGAAGAAAAAAAATACGTTATGCAGTATGGTGGGCGACGTTATTTACGGGCAGCGCCACCGAGCGAGCGGCCCGGCCGACATGGCGTCACCCGCAAGGACGGGCCATTATTAACAGACATGAGGAGGAGGATAAAACGCTTCCGAGTCTCTCCGCCATGTTTAAGTTCTTGGCCTCCTGAGGTCCTCTGGTTCGTGGGAGGACGCACAAAGGACTTACGAGTGTGAGGAAGGGGAAGGAGGGAGGGAGAGAGGGAGGGTTGGGGATGACGCTCCCGGTAAAAGGTGTTCCTTCTGAGGTGAGAATGTTCGCCAAGACGCCAAGTCTAGGGTACAAACATTCCCCTGCGAGAGGTCAGAGGGCTAGCCAAGACGAGAACCTAATCTCTGGCTTTCCTAACCTTCTTAAACATAAAACTGGACAGACTGCACATGTGGAGGTTTCTTTCAATGTATGAAAACGCATAAACGGACAGACTTCTCCCCGAGTCTACAAATACAAAAGATAACCAAACAATGTATATTTCTTGCGACGAGATGTAAAACACGAACGAAAGTAATGAAAGATAAACCAACATCAAAAGACACAAAAAGTCAGCTTAAGCGTTAAGCTTTTGCAAGCAAGCAAGTCAGCAGATCCGGGTCAGCGAGAAGAGAAGGTGAGACCGGCAGTCACGAAAGAAGAGTCTGAAGGTCAGGATGAAGGAAATAAAAGAAAGAAAGAGAATGGGAGAGGGACGGAGGGAGAGGTTACAAAGGGTCACTGTGCAGGGGTCGTATGTGTCACTGGGTGTCACGGTTGGACACCTCTCTCTCTCTCTCTCTCTCTCTCTCTCTCTCTCTCTCTCTCTCTCTCTCTCTCTCTCTCTCTCCCTCTCCCTCTCCCTCTCTCTCTCCCTCTCCCTCTCCCTCTCCCTCTCCCTCTCCCTCCCCCTCCCCCTCCCCCTCCCCCTCCCCCTCTCCCTCTCCCTCTCCCTCTCCCTCTCCCTCTCCCTCTACCTCTCCCTCTTCCTCTCCCTCTCCCTCTCCCTCTCCCTCACACACGTGGATCTTCCCTTCACCGGATTAATTATCACACACACACTCACACGGCCGTTCCGAGGAGGGACGGCCCGACCCATTAACGTCACGAAGCGTCGCGTGGACAAGGATGTGAGGAGTTGGGATGGGGAGGGGGAGGGGGAAGGGGAGAAGGAAATGGAAGAGGAGGAGGAGGAGGAGGAGGAGGAGGAAGAAGAAGTAGAAGAGGAAGAGGGGGAGGAGAATGAAGACATACAAAAGAATAAGTAATAAAAGATGGCAATTAAAATAAGAGTAACAATAATGATTTTAAAAATAATAATTCAAAGAATCCATTTCTCTCTCCCACGTCTTCCTCTCTCCCTATTTATCTTTCTGTCACGAGGGGGAGTGGGGGGAGGGGCGAGGGAGGCCCGGACTCACGTAGCCGCCCAGCGAGACAGCCCGTGGGAAGAAGTCTGGTCCAGCCTGGGTTCCTAAGAAGGGCTTCAGATGTTACCAGGCGGGGGCGAAGACGAACCACAAGGTGCTCTGAGGGGAAGGGGTGTCAGGAGAAAAGGTCTCCGGCCGGGATAGGTCACCTCCGTTCGATGATGCGTTCGCCATTATTCTTTCATGTGTTTTCAATGCATGACAGGTTGAGAGAATCGCGCTGACCTTTCCGGGGACGGAGACGAGAAATAGATGAGAAAAAGAAAATGAATATTAAATTTTTCTGTTCTTTTTTCTAAAAATCTGTTCCGAGCTATCCATTTCCTTGGTTTTAATAGCTCGATTTATACGAGCTCGCTGTCGCTATCGTATTGATATTCGTTTTACTCCTCTCCGTATGAGCATTTCATCAAGACTTGCATAATCGTTAATCAGCATCATTATCCTCCATTATCATCGTCATCATCATCAGCTCATCCTTTATCATACCTCAAAACCCTCACAAAAAGGACGGTCAGAAAAATGAGAATCTGCCTTATCACTCCTAGGGGGGGGAG
>BOPN01000444.1:436409-438909 GCA_017312705.2 Penaeus japonicus | reverse complement strand
GGAACACGGCCCGAGAAAGTTCAAAAGCCGGAGATAATTGGATTAACCCTACTAAGGACGCCGCTAGCTCGAACTTTTGGAGCAGTTTTCCATTACCGAATTTCTCCCTCGATCTGTCTGAGTTGTGCTGTTTTGAACTCCTCCCGCTTGACACCGACGCCCCGCAGACATGACCCCACGGCCGGAGTCGGATTGCATGCGTGCGGTTACATGTAATTGCAGTTGCCTTTTATTATGGAGAGATATATAGATAGATAGAGATAGAGCGAGCGAGCGAGAGAGAGAGAGAGAGAGAGAGAGAGAGAGAGAGAGAGAGAGAGAGAGAGAGAGAGAGAGAGAGAGGGGGGGGGGGATAAGGACCACGAGGGAGGAACGTGAGAGAATGGGAATGGAAAGGAAATACAAGGAATGAAAGAGAAAGGGAGAGGCAAAGAAGAGAGGAAAAGAAAGGCGCAGAAGAGAGACAGGGAAGGTGAGAAGAGAGACGAGATACGGGGCAGGGCAACGAATGCCCAAGCTTCCATGACTGCCTTGGCTTCCTAAGTATTAATAACTGCCATGTTTCGAGACACATATCTGCTGGTCTCGGTACTTACCCGATGTTTACGGACACTATAAAGGTAATTACCCGCCTGATTGAGTCGTTATAACCCGAGCTGACTTGAATTATTTGGGGAGTAATAACGATGCATTATGAACAAACCGTTCTTTGAGGAAAAACTGACTTCTTTTTCCTTTCTTGGAGGTAACCTTCATGCATTTTGCAAATAGCAATACAGATAAAACGAAATACAGATATATATATATATAAATCTAGGATGATGTGACAGATGACCGAGGTAAAATATATAGAGACAGACATACCGAACGTGCGCGTGCGAGAGGAGCAAAGGATAACAGGGACAAAAACATAAATTCAAACATACACCTTGACTGCTGATTCATCTATAAACACATCGGCCATGCACCGTTAATATCAATAAAACTGAACGAACAAGAAGAGGTCAGCAGGAGGAGGGAGAGGGAGAGGGAGAAGGAGGATCACTCCTTCCAGATATACCCCCAACCCCGTCCTCTAGCCCACCTCCACATCCTGCCCCCCTTCCCCCCGCCCGACGCCCGAACCCCGAGCCAGCAGGCTCCACGACCCGTGCATGGCTGGGCCGCGGCTGGCCATGCGGAACGCCGTCCTCACCCACGCAGCTCGCTCGGCCCGCAGTCTCGTCGCTCCCACACGACCTGCGCCCGCACCACCTGCCTCCCTGGGCCCCGCACGCCCTCTGCCCCGTCCGCCCACCCACTCGTCCGTCCGTCCGTCCGCCCGCCCACTCGTCCGTCCGTCCGTCTGTCCGTCCGTCTGTTCGTCCTTGTGCCACACTCTCCACTCCCACTTGCCCTTGTTCGTCTTGCTTTGGTCTTGGTTCTCCTTGATCTTATATACATTTTTTTTTCTCTTGCTCATGTTTTTTTTTATCATTATCTCTGTTCTTTTACCATCACCTCCCTCTCCTCCTTCCTTTTCTCCTACCTCCTCTCCCCTTCCCCTTCTGCTCCTCTCCCCCACATCCCTTGCTCCCAACCCGAGACACTGAATTCGCCCTCAGCGCTAAACCTGCAGCCCTTATCAGGCGAGTTAGTCGCCGGTGAACTCCGCGATAGCCCAGTAGTCTCTCCGCCAACAGCGCTGAGGCTAAGACCGAGGAGGCGGCGGTCATGACACTCGCTGACCCCACATGAGGCCTCGGTGACATTTCAGGAGGGGTGAGGGAAGGGAGAGGGGGAGGGGGGACTTTTACAGTCTTGGAAGGCACGCCCTCGTCATGCAGCTGTGTCAATAAAGGCTGAGGGGTGGGCAGATTAAGTCCTTCAATTTGTCCTTCGACGTCAAAAAACGTACCCAAAAAAACAAACAAAAAACATACACATCCATCCCAATGTTTCCAAACTAATACCGAAGACTCGAGTTACTTGAGAAAGCGAAGAGATTGCCCTTTTCATACGATGATATAAAGAAGAGATAACAAGACCAAAGGCAAAATTTCGAAAGTTCTAATCACCATGCATGAAAAAAGACGATTACGAAGCGATTATGATATGCAAAATAGAAAATTAAAAATAAATAAAAATGCAAAATGCAAAATAGAAAAGAAAAAAAGAAAAATGCAAAAAAGAGAGAAAAAAAAGAAAAATGCAAAAAGGATAGAAGCAGCGATTAGGAGCTCGATGGGACGAACTCAACCATGGCGAAAGACCGATCTCCGGTTACACAAAGGACGTCAGCTCCTGCCCTATCCTGACGATGAACGACGGCAGGAAAATACTGCAGGTGATAATCAGCGTTCCGGGAAAAGGGGGCGGATGAAGAGAGGAAGGAAGGGATGGATGGATGGATGGATGGGTGTTTTGGATGGATGAATGGATGGATGAGTGAGTGGGTGGGTGGATGGATGGATGGATGGATGGACGGAAGGACGGTTGGAAGACTGGATGGTTAAGTGGA
>BOPN01000444.1:418909-431409 GCA_017312705.2 Penaeus japonicus | reverse complement strand
AATACATATCACAAATGAACAGAAATATACAAAAACATCGTATTTTTTCGTAAGAAACTCTTGAGAAATAAACTGAGTGGCATCCTCCAGATCCCGTACACGTGTCTCCGTAACACGGGACTCCCGACCGTTCGCTCTCTCGCCATAAGACCAAAGTCCCATCTTTCCCTCCCGACACGCTACTTTCGCTATCATCTGAAAACTTACGTTAGTGAATTAGACATAGAGATCAATTTTCCGTGCGTGAAACACAATGGAAAGAACATATAATCCCGTAAATAATATCCTCGCCTCCCTTCCAAACCCCCGAGAAAGAGAAGATCCAGAATCAAGAAGAAGAAGAAGAAAAAAAGAAAAAAAAATCTACTTGCTTTAGCAATTAAAACCCCCTGTATGTAACAGAAAGGAACCCGACATTACGTACCATCCCGAACACCTCTTTTGAAGCGCGTGATGTAAACGTATTAAAGTGTCGCGTCCACGTCAAAGAGCTGTCGACGTGGGTGCCGCCTCCCACTTCGGCCAGATGACGGGATATATCATTCGAGTTTCATTCCCGCTCCCGATAATGCACTAATGGACGTAAAGGAATTAAATGTCCCGTGTCCAATAGCTGCTGACGGCAGTGTGTTCTTTATTCTAACGTTTATGGAATACAGAAATGATTATTACTGGCCTGCACTTGTATTCATACGTTCAAAACGACCAGCCTCCATTACCATCCATCACAATTACATGTAAAATGAATATAATCATACGAATAAATAATTAATGCATGCTGCAAGATCGATTTGAAAAAAATCTCTGCCTAAGTCCCTTTCTACACTTTTCCACCGGAGAGGAAAACTAACTCGGATGTTAATATGCTCTTCGACCCCTGCCATTCACTCATCATAAAATCTCGTTATTAATTGCAAGTGTGGGAGGCGGAAAAACACTCCTTCACCCCCCCCCCCCTCACGCCTCCATCTCCCTCTCCCTTTAATATTCAGCAATGGACGGGGAGCTGTAGTTGGGGGGGTCTTTTTTCCCCTTTTTTCGAAATGTCTGGTCATTTCCAAGCGGGGGAGTGTAGACGGCTGCATTTTATGGTGTTTTGGGGATAGTGTATGTGAGAGGGGGGAGGGAGGGAGAGGGAGGGTGATGACGTGTACCGGCAGAAAAAATAATGGTTGACTGCGAGTGTTTCATGCTTCAAATAGGCCTATATTTTCTCATTATTTTCGGAATGAAGGATAGTGCGCTTGTTTTGTTAAATTGATGGCACATAAAGTGACATGTTAATATCCACTTTTCATTTGCAGCATGTTATAATCAAGTTACACAGGATTAATCAAAAACATATTTACCAGCCCCCAAAGTTCACATCTAATTACTATGTCATTACGCTTAATTATGCGAAAATATAAAACTTCCACAGTTGTATCTGTCATAACATTTATTTTGCCGGAATTCTGCATCATGCATCAGCAACCACTGCAGAAAACACCACAAAAAAACATAAAAAAAACATAAACACATAAACAAACACGCAGGCAGAAAGCTCAATTAACCTTAGAGGAAACACGGCCTATTCCCATACCTTGTTCCCTCTTCAGGAAAGTTCAAGACCAGACGAGCTTCCTCAAGGAAATACCGACTCGCAGGACATTGCCACTTGCACACACATTCCTGCATGCAACCTACGTTAGGCCGGGAGGTTTCGTTGTTCTTAGGCGTTCGCTCTCTTTTATCAATTCAAAGTATAGAATCATGGTCTTAGTAGAGTCTGTGGATGGGTGTTTGAGGCTGTTTAGGTGTATTTTGTTGTAATGAAAGTATTATAAACCGACCCTGTCTCATGAACTTCAAACAAAAGATGTAAATGGAGCTAATTATTGAAAATTAGTATTGAACTAAACAACAAATACAATACGTAATGGGAAACGCAATCCCCCCAAGTCATTAAGTAACCGTACTGTTCATTAGTAAAATATGTCACACGCACACGCAAGTAATCTGTAGGAATCTGTCAACTGGCGCAGCTTAAGTTCCCCCCTCCGTTGAAACGACAGTGCACAATAAACACAATATGGGGAGGGCGTTCAATTGACTCATAACAGCTCGTTTCGCAACATTAATGTGGCTATTAAAGGGATCATCAGATGCGTAGCCCCGGCAGCGTCTTGAGAGAAGTGCCAGCCCTGTTGTCGCTGCTGCTTCGCTCCTTGTGAGTGACCTAACAATAACAATCACGACGTCGACTCTTCCCTTTCTTCGTCACCATGACTGTCCTCACTCCCCGCTCCTCTAACTCAACATTAATTTCAATAACAAGTGGTGTGCGCCTGGCGTGAAGTCGTGGGACAAAGTGCTGTATGCTAATGAGCACATTGACATGCAAACAAGTGCCTCAGACCACAATTATTTTACTGTTATGCTATACAAGGAATCGTGGCGTCAATATGAACCTTCTCCACGGGCGGGAGAGACTGGGAGGGTAACTGTTCACCCTTTTCTCTCGCACTGTGCAAAATGTTCATCTTAACACTCTCTCTACCCCCTCACCTCCACCCAACACCAACCCACATCCACAACAGGGACGTCATTGCTTATTCAACCACCTCTCAAAAGGCCATGTGTTGCCCCTACGAGATCCAGCGGTGTCCATCAAACCCCACGCTGTTCCTTCTGCATTATACACGTATCACACACTAAAACCCTTTGTACTGCCCCTAGAACACCACTCCCCCGTCAACCCTCCATTCCTCTAAAACAAGAACTCTTCCTCACCCTCGACACTCCCACCCCCCCTTACCTACACCTCACCAAACCTCACGAACAGCCAAACCAACCCCCCCCCTTAACCCCATAACCCATCTCCCTCTATCCTCGGTCCGCCTCCCTCTTGCTCTAAAACCCCAACCCCCTTCCACAACGAGCGGGGAACTAATGAGAACTGTACACATGGCAGATTTCATTAGCTTTACGGTTTGCGGGGAGGGATGGCTTGATAGCCGGGGAAGTTCTGTTTGCGATGCGCCGGGTTTCGTGAGGTCTCTTCTGGGATCCATTGGGGGGGGGGGGGCACTGACCAAGGGATAGATGATGTACTGTCTATATTATCCGAGGGAAGGCAAGTGCGACGTTCAGACTATTGTGAGTGTTATAATAATGTTAATGTGATTTTTATTACTATTTCTCCTTGCTTTTATTTATATATCTATAGTTTAGTGCATGACTTATACGAAAAAAATACTGTCGTAAAGGAGGGACTGAAAATAGGAATGTTTATACATAATGAAACTGCCAAACACATCGCATGAATTATTTTCGCGTATTGGATCACCGTACGCATTCACAGCCATGACTCATGACAGCTCACCTATTACCTTACTGACTCAAAGAGAACAAGAAAAGAAAGAGGAAGAAGAAGAAAAAGGGCATTGAAATAAGAGTAAAAAAAAAAGAAGAACAGAAACGAAAATCTAAACTAAAGAAGACATGTTGATGATGAAAACAATGCAGAAAAGACAGAAAAAAAGGACTTACGACGTCCGGCTGAGACCCTCCCTCCCCACGTCACCCCCCCTCCCCTCATCCGGCTCACCTTACGGCTTCAGGAACATGAGAGGGAAACTCGGCTCCCGTACTTTGTCAATCACATTCCCCTATTCCATGTTTGTTATTATTACACTTCTTTTATTCTTTTTTTTCCAGTTTTCCTTTCTTACGTAATAACATTCAAACGATACATCACGTTGTATCCTTATATCTGCATACACGTTAATTGCACTAACAGTACGGGCGGGCAGGAACGTCGTATCTACATTCATTAACATTAAACACGCATACATCTTCCAACTATGCCATTGCAAGAATAAAAGATACAGATCTCATTTTCTATTCTTTTTAATCGTAAGATGAGAACCCACTGGCGCGGAAAGCACTCAAGCAAGAGTCCCTGTGTCTTCTACGTCTATAATTACTGGAAGGAAGAACGCGGACTGTGAGTGGATGTCGCCCTCCTCCTTTCTCTCCTTCCTCATTATCGATTCGGGCGAGAGAGAGAGAGAGAGAGAGAGAGAGAGAGAGAGAGAGAGAGAGAGAGAGAGAGAGAGAGAGAGAGAGAGAGAGAGAGAGAGAGAGAGAGAGCGAGAGAGAGAGGGGGGGGGAGGGAGGGAGAGAGAGAGAGAGGGAGAGAGAGAGAGAGAGAGAGAGAGAGAGAGAGAGAGAGAGAGAGAGAGAGAGAGAGAGAGAGAGAGAGAGAGAGAGAGAGAGAGAGAGAGAGAGAGAGAGAGAGAGAGAGAGAGAGAGGGAGAGGGAGAGGGAGAGGGAGTGGGAGTGGGAAAAGGAGAGGGAGAGATTGAATGAAATGAGAGGGAGAGATTGAATGAAATGAGAGGGAGAGAGAGAGAGAAATAGATAGAGAGAAAGAAAGAGAGAGAGAGAGAGAGAGAGAGAGAGAGAGAGAGAGAGAGAGAGAGAGAGAGAGAGAGAGAGAGAGAGAGAGAGAGAGAGAGAGAGAGAGAGAGAGAGAGAGAGAGAGAGAGAGAGAGAGAGAGAGAGAGAGAGAGAGAGAGAGAGAGAGAGAGAGAGAGAGAGAGAGAGAGAGAGAGAGTGGGAGAGGGAGTGGGAGTGGGAAAAGGAGAGGGAGAGATTGAATGAAATGAGAGGGAGAGGGAGAGAGAAATAGATAGAGAGAAAGAAAGAAAGAGAGAGAGAGAGAGAGAGAGAGAGAGAGAGAGAGAGAGAGAGAGAGAGAGAGAGAGAGAGAGAGAGAGAGAGAGAGAGAGAGAGAGAGAGAAGGTACATCATCTTCTCTCGCCCTCATCCTTGGCTCTCTCCACACTCCTCCTCCCTCGTAGGACTCACGCTCGACCTCAAGCTAGAGTCCCTCTGATCCAGCGACGTCACCGAGGCAAGAAAACACGGCATTCGGCGCAGGTGGAGTCAGGACACCATTAAAATTGGAGATTGCACGCCGCCACCACACCCGCATTCAGCCCCACGCATTCACGCACACCGGGGATTGTATGCGAGGGTGACGGGGCCGCGGTTCAGGGGGTCCCTTAAAGCTTACTCCCACGAGGACAGCCAAGCTCGACCTTGTGGCTTGCGTTGGGGATGAGGGGGAAAGGAGGGGGAGGAGGAGATGGAGGAGGAAGAGGAGGAAGAGGAGGAAGAGGAGGAAGAAGAGGAGGAGGAGGTGGGGGGGGGGAGGGGGGGGGGGGGGGGGGGAGGGGGGGGGGGAGGAGGAGGAGGAGGAGGAGGAGGAGGAGGAGGAGGAGGAGGAGGAGGAAAGGGAGGAGGAGGAGGAGGAGGAGGAGAGGAGGAGGAGGAGGAGGAGGAGGAGGAGGAGGAGGAGGAGGAGGAGGAGGAAGAAGAAGAAGACGATAATGAGAGAGAGAAGGATCAGCAAAAATGAAGGAGGAGAGTTTGCGGGAAAGATGTGGGAGGGAGGAGAATTGGATTAGAGAAAAGATGGAGGACGGAAAATGAAGGAGGAGAGTTGGATTAGAAAAAAAGGAGGGCGGATGGATGAAGGAAAAGAAAGGAGGAGAGCGTCTGCAGAAAAAAGAGGAGGGATGAACGATAGAAAATGAAGGTGAATAGGACTGGAGAAACGATGGAAGGATGAAAGACGGAAAAAAGAAAGAGGGGAGTTGGATTACAGAATAGGAGGACGGATAGAGGATGGAAGAGAAAGTAGGGGAGTTAAGTTTGCTGGATAAAGACAGACCTTCCATCCTTTACTCCGCATAGATCTTCCTTATGGTGACACAGGGGTGTTTCTCTTAACTCCCTTTCAATATATATGGAAAACAGATCGTCAGGGGATCCGAGTCGTAGTCTGGAATCCTTTAAACTCGTCTTAAATCTTCTACTGATTTTGTAATATTGTCTTCGATGTGTCCGTCATAGAGTCTATAGCTTACCAATCACGAAATCTTATTTGCATAAAGAAGAGAAGTCAACAGCCCTCACACAACGAAAAAATAAAACAGGTATTAGCAAATAATCAAAGCCATCGACGAATTACATATACGCAGGACCATAACATGATTAAAGGCAAATATACGTACGCACACACACACACATTCCTTCTCTCCTACAAACAATTCAGCACAGTATTTCCATACATTAACAACGTTCAGGGTTAACACATTCCGATATGAAATTGTCTCGAGCGCCCGATCTATACCCAAGAGGCTCTACATGAAGCTCTGGAAGGCTCCTCCCTCCGCCGGATTTAAGAGATTCAAGAGTTATCAGTCCCTGAATCAATATCGCCTTATATATTTTCCATTTTTTGATAATTCGATATGGAAATGAAGGGTTGGTCCGAATCCCTGAGGAAATAACAGCCATTATGAAGGCTACAAGGAGGATCTGGGGGAGCGATCTTGTTTTATTCGGGCTTCGGATTTGATTCTTATTGACTTTATCTAAATCTGCAATGTCTCCGGGGAGGGTAGAGGGGGTAGGGAGAGGGGAGGCAAACGTCTCATGCAGCCATGCAGTAACAAGAACGAGCATTGGGCATGGCCGTGTTATCGCCGTCGACAAGTGTTCGTGCAGACTTGGCGAGGATCCAGAACAGCGATTGCAAACCATCAGAAGGATAATTTGCTTTTCGCGGGTCAGATCAAGCGTTCTCCTATCCTGTGTCTCTTCCTACCCTGTGCCTTTTCCTATCCTGTACCTCTTCCTACCCTGTGCTTTTTCATATCCTGTGCCTCTCCCTATCCTGTACCTCCTCCTATCCTGTGCCGTTTCTTATCCTGTGCCTCTCATTATCCCAAATCCCTCATTTGCCAAAATAACGTCTCGAACATACAAACGTATGCCTCGTGGTCAACAAGCCTACCGGGGCATCTGTTATCCTGTTATCTACGTACCAATAAACCAAAACACCTGGCCCTTTGTTCTAGCCCTTGTCTCGCCTATCCAAACTCTGCCGTGTCGCAGATGAAGAACGTTATCGAATAAGCCTCATAAAAAAGAGACTTATCACCACTATGGACATGAAAGGTAAAATATTTTCTTAAATCGAAAGAAGAGAACGAAAGACACGCGAGAGATGGAAAAAAAACTCTTATCTCTACCACATTAATGATATTTGCTCAAAGCGGAACATTTGCCGAGAGATCTCCACGGGCTCTTATGGTTTCTAATTACGATGGACAGTTCGATTGGAATTAAATAAACAGAGAAATCCGCCAGACTCTCCTCCTTGGTCCTCATTTGTGTGATTTCGTAATCTCTTGTATATCTGAAACGAAACCGAAACGATGATAGTGTTTGGTATGGTTGTGTTATGGGTCTTCTTACCAATCCTTGCATAGGTAAGAGCTCTAATCAGAAAAAGTATTCATATGCCTAATCAATAATTAGCTAATATGTTAATCGTCCTAATCACGAATTTGTCAAAGTATTCTTTTAATCGGCCATTAATAAATAAAATATTGTGTCAACACATCCAATCATAGAAAATCACTAATCAACTCCTATTTCAATCTATCCAACTATCAAATACTTTTTCATTTCCTCATGGATATCCCCATTCTATTTAACGTGGGGAGTACATATACAGCGCCGCTTCGTTAAGCATTCATTCATCATGACGGGTAAATAGCCCTTATCCAGATACTCTGCTAAAGATGTCCTTTTCAGAACAAACGTATATATAAGCTTCAGGGATTACAGGCACTTACAGCTCCACTTGAGAACTTGATCCAGTACACTTGGGAGATTTCGTCTGTTCCTTTCCCTCCAGTGCCATTTTTAGAAAGTCTAGTCGAATTTCTATAAGAAATAACAATAACATAATAAAAAAAAAACATTATTTCGAACAATGCAACTAGACAAAGAAGCCCTCTAGCACCGAAAAAAGTAAAGCAGTTTTTTTTTTATACTTTCGATTCATGAGAGGACATAATATTTCCTAAGTTTGCTTACTTAGAACACTAGCTCTTACCTTCTCCCCTTCCCGCCCAACCTCTTGGCCCGCATCCCTCCTTCCGCACCCCCCCCCCCCCCCGTCCCCACTCGCCCTCCTTAATCTCCCCATCACTTACTGTGTAATCAATCTTTGAAAACTACTACGTCTGAGTCGGCACGTTAGGCGAAATTAACAAGTCCTTGGCAATATTGCAAGATGACGAGGCATAACCTGGGGTTAATTTAAGACTTTGTTGTGGTGATTCAGCAAGTAAAACGCCGATTATAAGTGAGGAAAAAAAAGGAAAGCGTTTATGTCCACAAAGTGGATCTAATGGCATAGTTTCACATACATAGTATCTAATCTCTATTTTGTTACCTATCGCTTAGAAGCAGAATAATGAGTAGAAACGCTAATATTTGAGTGATAGCGAAGCCGACGCCCTAACAGCGCATCCAGAAAAATCCCATAACAGCAAGAAAACAATGAGCTAAATGTGAAGTAAATAAGAGAAGATAAGATTGCAAGACGCCATAAGAGTCAGATTGAAAGGCAAATGTGCAATGAAGCGAGACGATGACCCTTCTCCTATGGAAGCTCTTCCTGGCGTCTCTCTTTTTCCTCTCTATACACTTATTCTTTCTTTGTTCTTCCCCCCTCTACTTGGCAAAAAGTAGCACACGCCCATAGCCAGGCGGGAACTTATCAGAAAATACCACGTGTGATCCCCTCCCCTACCTCCCCCGGAGTTGACGGACGAGCAAACGTGTCCGAGCGACGTCGTAATCAATACCAGGGCCAAAGGCAGCGTCTCGAGCCCTGGACTGATCATCGCCAGACACGAATATCCTTTCCCAATCCACGCCTATTCTCTTTCAGCGCCGAGCCTACATAGCCTGCCTCTCTTCCCTCGGTATCAATCACGAGATCGCCGCAGTTACGTATTTTGTCCTACTCGGCGTAGACAGGCACTTCCGTTCATTAGTGTCTCTCTCTGTCTCTCTTCCCCCCTCTCTCTCTCTTCTCCCTCTCTATCTCTCTCTTTTTCCCTCTCCTCCTTTCTATCCCTCTCCCTCTCTCTATCCCGCTCCCTCTCCCTCTCCTTCTCTCTCTCCATCCTTTCTGTATCAAGGTGACGTCTCTTTCCAGGGGACCATCTCCACCCAACTTCATCCCTAACGATTTCACTTTTTCTCTCTCTCCTTCTAAGGAAATTATATCCCTTCGTACTCTAAACTCAAACCTGCCGCAGCAAGAACACACTGACCTTCCCATGCACCCCTCCGCCCTCTGTTCATTTCCCCTTAATGACATCTCCCTGTCTGCATCTCTGTCTCACTAAATTTATTAATGTCTTCTTATCTTCAAACCTGTCTCTTATCTTTTAATAAACCTTGCTCGCTTCTAATGTTGCCTCCTCCACTCCCCCAATGCAATCAATTATGCTTCCTTGGAGCAATATTGCTCTCAAACCCTTTCATAATGGCATCTTAAATTAAATGTTTCGGAACTCATCCCTTAAAAAAATGGTTTAAGATCCTCGCTTTCATTCCTGCGAGACAATTAAAGCCATGGCGTCTTTAATTATCTGTCTTTATCATAATCCTAATGTTAATTTCACGCAATCCATTCTCAGGGCAAATGTGACCATCTCATTTTCATGGGTTAATGTTGCTCAATGATTCTCAACAAGTGCGTCATATTCCCCGTATCCTCGAGGTTAGTGCAGCTTCCTTGTCCTTGGTGGAACTGTTAGGGCTTGTATCGCCGTTGTTATTATTATTGTCCTTCAGGTATTTTGCTTAGAGCCTTCTGTGACTTTCAGGGAGATTATTCTTGTTGATGGAGAAAGGTCGTCGAGACATTTTTTTTCCTTTTTCTGCGAATCATATCCCTCCAAACATAGAGAAAAATCAAGTAAACAAACACATTATAAAAAAAAACCTGAGTGAACACCTACGCCCCCTCCCCCACCCACACCTGTGACTCCCCCGCCCACTACAAGGCTTCCACGCCCGCAAAAGGTCGTAAACCAATAATAGCATATCCTACATCAACACCAACACCGCCTCCACCGCTTGTCCCGGCCTGGAGAGAGCATTCCACTGGCCAGACTACATGATTCTGCTAACCTACTCACCTACTCTCCTTCTCCTCAATCCTTCATTCTGCCCTTCCACACATTTTTATTCTTTCTTTTTATTCTAGCTCTCCCCTTCTCTCTTTATTTCTTCTTTCTTATATTTTCCTCCTTCTCCCCTACCTTCCTCCTCCTTGATTCAACCTTCCTCGTCCCCTGCTTCCTTCCTTTAATCTTTCTATCTTGCATAATTATCAAATTCATTCGTCCTCCCCTTCCAGCATCTTTACCTTCAACCATCCTTAACCACAATCCACTCCGTTGCCAAAATCCAACGAACCTCACCGTTCCCACGTTTGTTTCTTCACCAATGTTTTAAAATCCTTTATTCATTCCCTGCCTATGTACCCTTGCAATTTCCATCCATCTGCACATCCACGAACCGTTATGATTATCTTTTGTTTCATGATATTTGTTGATAATGCATATGCGATTTTATTCAACAACATATTCTATTTCTTCTTCCCGCTTCTCTGCTTGCTCCTCCGCCATCGCCCTTGCAATCAACTTGCAATTGGTCATCCATCATTCGCAACACTTTAATGCTACTGCACTGACGACTTTAATCTTTCAAAATCATTTTCGTCTTCTCTTGATTTTCTTATTTAGCCGCACCGTTTCTCCGTTCTCCCACTATCCACTTTTTTTTCTTATTCTCTTTTTTTTACTCTCGTCTACCATTCTTTATGTTTATTATCACAACAGCGAATCACACACGCTGTTTCTCACTCGATCATAAGCTTATGGGCGCCACGCATCAACCACCTTGCATCTTTCGGTACTAAATAGAGGAGGTGGAACAGAGGAAAAGAGGTTCAGAAAAAAAGAAGTTCTGGATTTAAAAAAAAAAGACGTTTAGGGTACATAAAGGAGAACAAGATAATTATCCTTTATCTCCCTTTTATCTTAATCGGAATCGTCCTCACTCATTATTCTAAGCAGGATCGTCGTCCGTTCCTTCTCCTTCTCCCCCATACATCCTCTCCTCGCCCCCTCTCCCTCCCCGCCCACCTTGGAGATTGCGGTGAGTGATGTGGGCGGAGTCCACTAGTACCTGACATGGAAGGCCGGCCCGCCCACTCTACAGGGCCGCCCACAGTTAGCCACCCCGGATTCTCCTGCTAATACCGGGCCATTAGAGACAAAAAGAACGAGAGGGAGAGAGAAAAAAAAGAATACTAAAAAAGAATAAAGCAAAATAATTTCCTCCTTGATTTGCATCGGTAGGAGTTTAAGGCGATATCTGATGAGCGGAACACTGTCGCCGGCCCAAAGGCAGCGGGCGGACGCGGCTACCGGCGACCTGACGGAGGCGGAGGCGGTGGCGGTGGCGGCGGGTGCTGATCAAGGAGAAGGAAGGGGCGATAATAATGGCGATGTTGCAGTAGTTGCTGATGTTGTTCTTGTTGCTGCTGTCGTTTTAGTTTTTGTTGTATTTGTTCTTGTTGTTGCTGTTATTGCTGATCTTGTTTGGTGTTACTTCTGCCACTGCTATTTATGATGGCGATGACGCAAGAGCTATACCGGTTAGACTAAATGTCAAAGACAAATACGGTATCAATTAAACAGTAAAAAAGCCAACGGACTTGTATTATTCAGTACCGGTCCAACGACTTCTAATTGCTGTTTTAAGTTATGTCCCTTATTAGTACTAAATTAATCTGACAAAGCAAATAACTTGAAACTTTATATGAAATGTCCGTAATAATATGCTTAAGCATGCACAGAGATAGTTTGCATTGTTGCAACGTTCGTCAGGATATTAATGAGCCGATATGTGTATGTCATTATCCTTCATGATAATTAATCATTGGCAATCTGTCCCTTGGTTAATGAAGCATGCATCAAACCAGAGCTCTTTGTCTCGGAAAGAACCAGCCGTTGTGTTCGCAAAGCGTCTCAGCATGGCCTTTGTCCTCAGCCGTGCTGTGATAATATACGTGATATTCTTAGGTGTGTTATTTCTTCTTCTTTTTCTTTTCTTTTTTTCTTTTTGAACCTGATTTATACCCTTCTCCCCGCAAG
This sequence comes from Penaeus japonicus, assembly GCA_017312705.2. NCBI lineage: Eukaryota > Metazoa > Arthropoda > Malacostraca > Decapoda > Penaeidae > Penaeus > Penaeus japonicus. Next base: position 419,320 of record BOPN01000444.1, on the reverse strand, counting down.
AGGTCTTGTGTATCCTGGCTATCAGGCAATACTGATCTATACATTCTGTTATGCAGGCTATACTGCATCGGACCCAAACTGTCTATATTCTGTGTACTCTCGCTGCTCCTCATGCCCTGAATCCTGCATGCCGCGACCCCATGCCTTATATCTCCAGAGTCTCCCCCGGCCCTAGTACCACAACATACCCAGTCTGTCCTGCCCGTACCCCTCTCCCTAAAGGTGGTGGTGAAGGAGGCAGTCTAGGCGTTGTCTCGCGGCTCCTTGAGTGTTGCAGACGGGAGGGGTCTCCACCCTCTCCGTCTAGTCATCTCGACCCGCCTCGGCCACCTCTGTCCTCCGCCGGCCTTCCTGTTGCATATCCGCTCGAGGGCATGCGGCTACGGCGGAGGTACCGTGGTACGGGAAGTG